>VXAL01019891.1:1239076-1331827 GCA_013399475.1 Chauna torquata | reverse complement strand
AAAAAAAAAAACGCTATTTTGAGTTACTTGGAAAATAGTATTCATAGTGTGCTTGTACACTTTTCATCCCCAGTTAGTGCCGGTATTCCAGCATTGTTCTGATAGTACTATCAATTTGCCAGGTCTCCTGTAGGAATGGAAAGGGAAGAATTAATCGACTCGCCCTCCTCAAAAATCACATTTTATATGTAACTATTACAAAGCATTTGATTGAGATGGGAATTGTGTTAGTTTCTCATGGGAGTTGTTTGAATTTCCACTGTTTAAAAATCAATTCAATTTGATGAGCAGTAGATTCAAACAGTGGAACCCATTAGGACGATTTCATATCACCAGTTGCACCCTGTTTAATCTTTCTGTTGGGAGGTAATTAAATTGAACTCATTAATTTGCGCAGATGTTTAGCGTTTCCCTCAGCCTTGCCTTTCTCCAGCCGCCCCATCCTTTCCGCCCAGGTGCGCGGCCGCCCGCCCCGCCGGGCCGGGCAGGTGCCTGCTGCTTCCTTGGGCAGCGGCGAGGGAGGGAGCCTGGGCTCCTGGTCTTGGGCCGGCCGGCAGGCGCGGAGACGGCGTTTGCTGGTAACTGCCTGAGCCGGGGCGGCCCAACCTCCCGTCCCATACCGACGGGCAGTAGTTCGCTCTCTGAGCCGCGTATCGGGTGGGTGGCTGCGGCTGGTTTTTTAAACAAGCGTCTGTAAACCATAAATCTGCTAGATTTCTGCGGGATCTGAACGTGTTTTGTGCTTTGTCAGTATGTTGGCAAAGATATTCTTGCTTTTGGTATCAGTGATTTTTCCGCATTGCTTCTGAGGTCTTGGTTTAATTTCCTCTGAAGCAATGACTTTCTCTCAAGAGAATTTAAAGCTGGTAAAAAGCCCTAGTAAATTTAGAGCTGGTAAAAAGCTCAGGGCTGCCCATCTAAATTTCCTAAATTAATATCTACGAAAGCCCACAGGAGAACAGGTGTCCTCACCGCGCCGAGAGGCAGCAGTTCCAGCCGGTTGCCCAGGGCTGTAGAGAAGGCAGCGCGCGGCGGCTGCTGGCCCCAGTGCCCGAGCGCCGGCGCCTGAGGGGCGAGCTGCACGGGTGCGCGGCGCGGTGACGGGCCCAGACAAGACCCGAATTTCACTAAAATGTCTTAGGCTAATAGGACAGATGAATACTTCGCTGTCGTAGCTCCCTTCTTGTTGGTTAGTAAAGAAGCGGTGTGTGTATTTAGCCAGTAAGTTTTTAATGGTCTGGTACCACAGTTAAATCAAAAATAAGCTTTTCTTTTGTTTCGTGACTCGGTCTATCCAAAATTTTGTTCCAGTTTAGAACCTGAAACCGAAATCTAAATCCAAGTTCATGTGACAGCATCCAGAATTTACAAAATATGAGTGCTCCCACAAACTCCTAAAATAGTTTCATCTGGATTTTGCTAGCATTCAGTAGATTCTGTTGCAGGGACACCTAATCTCTTTGAGAAGAAAGGTCTTTTGGCTGATATTTTTAGCTCTTAATATCTTATTGGTTGCATGGGTGCTATGAAGAAAGAACTGAAGGGACAGGAATGCTGGACCCACCACAGTGTGCTGGCATTGCAAAGAAATTAGAAGAGGTAGAGTATAAATTTGAAAATAAAGAATGTGTGTTTCTCTTCCCTTGAAATTTAGGAAAGGTTTGTAAAATCAAGGCGTAACAGCAACATGGTGCAACTCTGCTGGACTGGTAGATCATCAGGGATATTTCTATAATTCATGTTCATGTGTTTGGAATTGTTCTAGGGTATTTCAAACATGAAAGAGATGCACAAAACATGTGCAGATACATCACCAGAAAGTAGATTCCACAGTAAAACATCTTATGGAGATGACAGGTAAACAGCTAGAGGTCTCTCTGCTGTTCTTTTCATAGTGTTAATTGCTGCTGCACAGGAGTTGTGAATGCTTTTCAAAGGAAAAGAAGCAGGAAAGAAAAAAGACCTCCGTGAGGATGGAAAGAAAAGTTGCCACCATTTTTTAATATGCTAGCAATAAGAGATACTTGGGTTCTTACCATACAATCCAAGCTTCGTTGAATCCTTTCCAAAGCAAGTGAAATCTTAACTGGTAGTATGGCTACTTTTCCTGGTTTTTTAAATTTAAGTCAGTGGCTCAGTCTAGGTGGAGCTGGAAGTGCCTGAATTTTTAAGCTCTTGTGTGAAGTGGAGAGACAAGGCCAAGCAGAAGGGAATGGCATTAGCACGCAGTGACACCGACAGCGGAGCTATTTAGACAGCTGCACGTGTCATATCATGTACTTGGGGCTCGGTCATGCTGCTATTTCTGTCTCGTTAGCACAAATCACAGCATCTACTTTTTGTGAGCATGTGCCTCTTCGCTTATCTAGGGGTGCCTCCTTATTTGAGTGAGAGTTTAAAAAAAGGCTGCTAATATTCCAAGCCCAGGAATGAACTGTTCATTTTGCTGCAGAGCTACAGGCGGTGCCACCGAGCGTGCAGGCAGCCGGACCCTGAGGCCTTGTCCCTCTCTGCCGGGGTGCTCGCCTCAGACTAGCAGAGGCTGCATTGCGTACCAGACAGTGTTATGGATGTAAGATGCTTGTATACAGCAAGTCAAGCCATTGAAGTTTTTCAAGAAAAGATGCCCAGGAAAAACTGTTTTGTCTACTGGCTATTGAGCCTTTGTATTCTAGATACTTTCTATAGATAGAAAAGCTAAAAATATGTCTTTAAACTGAAAAGGAGTGAAAGGAGTAGCTTTCAGATAACAACCAGACTCCAAGAGACACATACGTTGCTTACAGTAAAACTCATCATGGAATTATACATTTGGTATCATAACTCAAAGCAACTATAACCGGTATTGTGCTGAATTCAGGAACTTCCAGGAGGATAAACACAGGATGATTTTTTTTCTTTTAATATTTGCCCATGCTAAGCCATCTTGTTTCTTGTATTTCGATTTTATTAGCTGACACTGACCCGAATGCTCATTATTTTCCAAAAAGCTAACTTTTTCAATATAGGAAGCCTATGCTACATTTCACTGAATGGTCATGTGAAAATATAAACACAATTCAGACGCTGTTAATTTGCATTTTCATAAGGCTTATTACCTGCTCAGCTGCCAACACTTGTTTGTTTTTATGGTGTATTCATTTCAAGACTTTCTAAATTCTCCTCCTTATTGCTAATGCCATCCTGCATGTTAAACACACCTGTGAACGTGTGTGTGTGTGTGTGTGTATGTATGGAGAAATGAGTCTTTTTGAAGTGGGAGTTCATGTTGGATGCCCAGAAGTACATTCCCTCAAAAAATTTTTTGTTAATATTAATTACATACATAATTTATTGTTTTATGAATGTGCTACATTTTCTGTTTGAAGAATAACACATGTATTTACTTATCTCAATGGTAATGTTGTTAGTAACAGCTCATAATTTTAACAATATATTAGGCTCATAAAAGGACGTTAGCCAAACTTACCCTGTGTATTGATTTAATATCTCTCCTCATATGTATTTTCTGAAAATCTTTCCCTTAGTTCAAAATGAAGGAAACTAGATTTAAGTTTCTGTCCCTGATCATCCGTCTTGTGTTCTGCAGGAGTATGTGTGCTGCTTTATCTGTGTTTTATGGGTTAATTATTTTCTCAACAAAGAGAATAAAGGCAGATTTTCCTGGATGAGGTGCAGCGCAGCAGCAAGAAGAATGTTGGAAAGGTCATCCTGGTTCCTGAAGCACCCAAGGAAGAATCCAAAAAAGAAGAGAACTAAGGAGGAGAGAGATGTGTGCAGACTGTGAATTCATTCCCTTCTCAAGGGAGAAGCCTTACCAGGAGAGCATTTGATACATACAGTCCTCACAGGGAGAATTGGTGTTCCTGGTTGCTGAGCTTCAGCTGTCCATAGTCCTGTGTGCGACTTGCTGACACAGTGGTGGCTTCTGCCTCTGTCATCACCCTGCCTCTAGGCTGCGCAGCTAATTGATGCTAAAGGGGTCTGTTTTGCCATCCAGAAATATCTGATTGTGATTTAATCTAGGACATGAATATTCAGTAGTGATATTTCTTGATGATGCAACAAACTGCTGGTAGGTGCTTTGACCCAGGGCTTCCTGAATTCAGCATTTGAAATTATTCACACTGTAACACTATTGGTGAACCAAGCAAAACCTGCGTATAACACATGTTGTATTTGCCAAGTGACGTACAGGGGAAAGGCAGCTTTGAAGAAATTTAGAAGTTGTGACAGCAGCTAGGCTGCTGTCTCGTGCTGTCCTCAGCAGCAGGCCGTGAAGGCAAGCTGCCTCTGCACACTTCTGGGCTGGCCAGCGGTGGGGCGCAGGCAGTCGTGCTGGATGCAGTCTCTGAAAAGCAGATGCAAAAGCAGGCTTTGAGTGCATCTTCTGCAGGTCTGTGTGTGTACATGTGTCTTGGCAGCCTCAGCAGAAAGGGGTCGTGGCCAGGCTTGCGTTCTGCTTCACCAAGCACCTTCACCAAGACAGAGCAGACCACTTGTTTTCCTCCTCCTCCGTCCTCTGCAAACAAGCAGCGGGGTATCCATGCATCGCTTACGGGATGGCTACGTGGCAGCCTCCAGAGCTGCTCACTGTGGAGGACAGGATGGACTGAAACCACTTGCTTTAAGCTATTTGCAGAAAGAGCCCTTTCGATGGAAGTGGTTGTTCGCACTTTTTGTTGTGGAAGCCCCCGAAGCTTCCCGGAGCGTTTAGGTTTTTCTCT
The DNA here is from genome assembly GCA_013399475.1 of Chauna torquata. Classification (NCBI taxonomy): domain Eukaryota; kingdom Metazoa; phylum Chordata; class Aves; order Anseriformes; family Anhimidae; genus Chauna; species Chauna torquata. Next base: position 1,327,100 of record VXAL01019891.1, on the reverse strand, counting down.
TGCTGCTTCCTGCACAAACGTGCAGTAAGAGATAGTGTTAGCGCTAACCGACTGTGATTCATTGTGCCTTTACCCTGCAATGTATAATACTGAATAGATTTGAAAGCTTTGATATGCCTTCCTTTGTTGGGCTGTTTCCACAACTCAGTTCCTCCCATTAATTCTCAGGGCCGTAGGGACCTTTGTTTTTACACCGTTGGTGCTAGCACGGAGCGCACACGGACATGAAGCGGGCTACGTCCCTGCCTGCTAGCCCTCAGGATCAGATTCTTTCTGCACGCATCTTCAGCTAATCCTGTTTTCTCCCTGCTCCCATCTGGGTTACGTTTTCATTAAGGTCTCATACATATGTGATATTTTAACTCAAATGGACTATAATAAATTTCATGTGAATAAGCAGTGCCTTTTATGTGTCATAAATTTTGCCTTTTCCTGTCTCTGCTAACGTGGCCCCCTCTCCTTAACATTTCAGTTCTATACTGATAAACTCCTCGACATTTAAATACTGCTGCAGCAGGCTGGAGGTGGAGAAGTGGGTCACGCAGAGCTATCAAGAGAACCGTGACTTTTGTAACTGGCTGAATAGGAAGCTCCCGGCTACTTGGATTTCTGTGAGGATGACTGCCATAGCTGAAAGGAGAGAAATAAAGTGTGCTTTCATTTTAAAAGCACTTTGCACACATGAGTTAACCTTTTCAGTGCTCTGGTGTGAGCTGGGTAAATGTAGCTTCAGGTGGGGAAGCAGCAGCATCCCGTGCATCCTGTCCTGCTGCGTGGCTGCGGCTCTGCACTCACTCGAGAGGCTCACGGACGGGCTGGGCTTTGCCATTCTGCCCTGCTTGGGCTCACAGGGCAGCTGGCTTTAGCTGATGCGATAAAACAAGGCTGGCATTTCGCTGTTACACTGCTGGATCTGAGGCACTGCTGGCGTAAAGCATCCAGTGTTACATGGCAGCTGGAGCTGGAAAATGTTGGGTTGCATATTGGGCATTTCAAATTACCTGTGAATTTTTTTTTGCTTTTTTTCTTTCCGCTTTTTTCCACATTTTGGCCCCAAATAGTTCTGCTTGCTGAAAAAAGAAATAACTGATGGGTTTTGGTTTGCAATCCTCCAGTGAGAAGTCAAAATTATTTCATTTAAAAAAAAAAAAATTGTGAGAGCAAAAATACTGTATTTTCTGGCCATCTTTCTTACCTTGCATTAGTAGGCTTATAATTGTCTCTAGCGTACTTATATGTATTTGCGACAAGCTTATAAAATCTGTTACATGTTTAGTAGTGCTATATAATCCAAGAGTACACCTGCTGTGCTGTGGCTCAGCAGCATCTCGGCACTACTAAGAGCTTGTTGGTGGGAGTGGAGAGGTCACTTTAGAGGACCGCTCTTGTAATCTTCTGGGGCATTAAAATGTGTTGAAGGAATTTATGTTTTTGTGCTTTGATACTAGATTGCTTGGAGATTGTCGTCTGATTTGTCTGTTGAATTTCTTCGTGGTTTGTGTGAATTTAACTTTATTTGTTTAAAAAGAAATTTTTCATGGGGCATTCCTCCCTTTTGAAATAATGTTACTTAAAAAGCAAGTATCATTACAAGACTATCTTGCTTAATTTTGCATGCTAAAGGAAAGCTATAAAAGGCCATTTGCTGAGCAATTTTATCTGGGATTTTCTCCTGCTAGTTGAAACCACATGACATTAATAACTATTTACATAATCCCTAAAAACTGGTAGGCAAGTTGTGCACATGGAAACGTGAAAGGTAGTGTAAGAAGGCGAGCTGGTTTATCCTGAGAAGTCTATTTTGACTGTGAACTCTTAAGAGAAGGTTGGAAGAAGACAGAATCCCTCTGTGTTTGTTTTAACAAAGAGTTGGTGAAATGTGAATCCTGTTCTAGAAAATGGATTTTTATTTTTCTGAATCTATAGCACCCCTTCAAACCCCTATCTTCTTGCTGTTAGCCAGGTAGCTTAGTAAACAAACCAGATTGATTATCTGAAACAGTTATTTTTTTATTTTAATGTTGGATTTGGGATACATAGTGCCACATATTCCTCTCCGTGTTTTCTAAAGTCAGTTTTGTTAAGGTGTATTTTATCCTGTATCCACTTCTGAAGGTGAAGAAAACCGTATTTTCTTGGTATGTTGGTACGGAAACCTTAGTTAACTGTAATGAATCCTGCTACCATCTTCAAGCAGAAAATTAGCAAAAGTACAGTGACTTCTATGAAATCTCAGTTTGTCCTTCAGCACAGGTCTCAAAAATAAGTAACTGATAAGCAAACATCGTGCTTTTTTTGTCTGGAAATATGCATGAAATGAACAGATATTGAACTGTTTGTTCATTGCTGAGATCAGAGATGTTCTGCTCTAGCTGGTGCTTGACTAGAGGAAGGTCTAGTTGGAACAGTTGGCTGCTCGGATTACCAGCAGATATTTTAGGTTTTGAGTAAAACGTCACCTTCTTTCCCCTCCCACCCAACTCTCTAAAATGGTTAGGGAGGATTCGTTTTAGGAGGATGAAAAATAGCATTGCTGCCTCTTGTTAAAGCATGGAGTCAAAAAAATTGAACAATACCAAAGGTGGGAAAGTTTGGAGCAGCATAAAGATTGGGAGATTGATGAGCAATGGTACTTTGAAAAGGGGCTGAGAAATAGCAATGGATCTGAAAATAGTGGTGGGATCAATTCCCCAACCTGGCTATTGGTCTCATGATGGTCATTCTATTTAAATCCTTGGCTTCTGGAGTCAGTTGATTGCTTAAACCAAACTGAGGAAATCATTTGCCATTTCGAAAGTTCCTAGCAATGTGAAATCCATAAGAAAGATTCAAAATGTAATTTAGGTATACCAGAAGTGTTTAAAAGAACAAATGACATCGTTTCATCATTGTGTCTTGGAAGTTTGGGTGGTTGACTGATTAATTACAATTGATCGTTTGTCATTGCAAATACAGAAGTAGCTAGTTATGTTTTATTTTAACTTTGAGACCTTAAAAACCATATAAAATGATTATTGAAACTCTTTTCCAACTAGCAAGTACATTTCCATGTCTGCTCAAAAGAAAGTGTTATTCCGTACTCTAAAAGTCACTTAGTCCCACACTGTACACTCAGATTTTAGCAGGTAGTTGTAGTGTGATGTGCTTTTTGTCCCCTTGGAATTAAAATTCACGGGCCTTGCCCAGAAAGTACCAAATGCAGCGTCTGCATTGAGCAAGTCTCTGCTGGACTTGACGTCCCTTAGCGCTGCTCTCCTCTGCTTTTCCCCCACACACAGATGACTGCGATGTCCGTTTGTCTTCTCACTTTGGCAGACGCTTGTTTCTTCATTTCACCTCCAAAGTATGGGCTGTCCTCTTTTACTTCACTGCCAAAAGCCAGTGGCCTTTCTTTTAAGACACTGTCCTGGTAATTTTAGCTTTACCATGGTATTTGAGAATAACATATGTAGCCTAGTAACAAATGCAGAAAAGGATATTGTGCTGCTGCCTCACTGTATTGTTTACTGTATGTATGTCACGTCACTCATGCGTTGCTGTCCTCTGGTTTTCTTATGTTATGATTTGTAGGTAACCGTCTCTCTTCTGGCAGCAGCTGCCGTGGTATTTTCTGAATGCTGCAGATTAATAATTGTAGTTATTGTTGGGATTAATGAGGTTGTGAGGAGATTCTTTCCTTCCACTGTGGGAATGATAGCAATAGTTCTAGCTTTATTTTGTCTTTTTAATTAGAATCTGTTACGGATTGTTTTTTTGTTGTTGTTGTTGTTTTTAAAAAGGGAGAGAGGGGGAAGGCAAAAAAAAAAACAAAACCACAAAGCCTAGATATTTACTGGGTAGTTCAGATGGTACAGTGACCTGAGAACAAAGCTGGCCTCAGTGTCCTAAGAGTTTTCGTCCTGCATCTTGTAGTAACACCCTATGGCTTCTGACAAATGACCTCTGTTGGCCAAGCTGGCTGCCAGCGTGACCGAGGCAGAGTTCTCCCAGGTCTGCGGAAATGCATCAGATTATGCCAGTCATTAACTGAATCCTTTAGGTAGTATGTATTTCTCTCCATCATGTAAAATGGGGACGGTGATACTTTTCTGCCTGCCTCTCAGTGGGATCTGTGAGGATTAGTGATGTCTCTACAGCAGTGTATAAGTGGTAAGCATGATTACAAAGAACAAGATGTGCAATTACACTGGAGGGGCAGCAAGCTGCGGGTGTCTTGTTACACTTACATAGCAGAGCAGCTGGCTGATGAGCTATCCTGACCTGTGCAGTTAAACCAGATTTCAGCACAGTTGGCTCATTTACGGGCTAGTCTGATTTCTCATGTCAGGACCTCTGTTTTCTAAAGGAGGCATGAGAGAGGGAAACATAAATGACAGCTATCCACTAGAGCTGTGCGCTTCTTTTTCACTAGTCGTAACGATCTTGGGCGCAGTGAATGTGGGCACCTGTAGGTGACTGTCCTTGCCAGAAGGCTTTTCTCCCAGCAATGTGAGTGTTGATGTTCTGGCCACCTGCTTCTCCTGTGAGAGTCTTCACGCCTCTGCTGGCATCACCTTCTGCATGTGGGACATGCTTCCTTGCAGAATGTGCCTTGCTCTGCTCATATCCCACCTAACGACTTGATTCTTCTGCAGTGTCCACAACAAGTCAGTCAATAATAATAATTATTATTTGTTTTCTTTCACGGGCTTCCAGATGCATCCCGTCTATTCTGTCTTGCTTAGAGTATGAGCTCTTGGGTGGACAACTTCTTGGGTTTTGTCCCATGAAGACTGCTGCTGCTCTGTCAGGGTCATAGCCGTGTTAGTGCCTGCCGGCACACTGACAACTCTGGGTGCTTGGACTCCGTTTTTAGTTACCCTAAATTCGTTCAGTGAGCAAGATTAAAAATACAAGTGAAAGGCGGCACAAGTTCTTCCATTTGTTCTCAGTGCAGGCTTTAAAGCCCTTAGAGTGGTTAAGTTGTAGCAACTGCTGAAATTAATGAGAATGAGTGGTAAGAAAGAGGATTTACTTATGTTTCCATCAGGATTTATTAAGACTAATGTAATCTTATGGGATAAATATATTATCACCTACTGAGGGCCATTGTCAGTAAATATAACAATAAAGTGATTATTCTAGTGTTTTGCCTTAGGGAAAATTAGAGCGACTGGGGAAAAAAAAAATAAGAAGTGTAATGCAATGCGTTCAGGTGTTTAACATCCCTTTATTTGAAAGGAATGTTAAACAACTTAAGTCCATGTCAAGTAACTGTGGTTTTCACTTTGACTGAAGCATTGGCAAGGAACTATGGTGCAAATGAAGGGCTAATATTTAAAATGCTTGTAATAGAAGTTAATAAAATAGTTTTCCAATAGAAGTACGGGAAATAAGGACATACAGGTTTAGGTTTGGATGCTGATTTTTTGAGTTAGCCAGCTTGCATCTTTAAAGGCTTAATTTTCAAAACCAAGGGTGCTGCAGCAATTCTGAAAGACAGACATCACTAATGGCATTTGAAGTCTGTAATCTGTACAGCAAACAGAGTGTTTGGTGTAAATGGTCCTGTGGGACACTTATAGAACCAACGCTGTGCATGTGAGCAGAGAAGGCGGTCAGAATCTAAATAGTTTAACATCATGGCACAGTTTCAATCAAAAGCGGTAGAGATGAGGCATTCATTGAAATTATCCGCTTCAATAAAGGATTCAAGATACGTTGTTGTCCTTACTCTTGCTCCGTTCTACCAATCTCTCTCATAAGCAGCACCATCATTTAGTGCTGGCAGGATAAAGCCCTAAGGATATTAGAACAGCATGATTTTTATCTTGACTATGTCCCGTTTGATGGGAGCTACTGCTTGTGGCTAATGCAACGCTTGGGCTTGATTCATGCTGTTGAAGTTTGGCACTAGGATTAACGTTGTCTGTCTAAATCTCCCACAGATTGACCTGGGAATATACCCTGCAGTTATATAAGAATGGCATGTTAGAGATTAAGGTGGCAAACATTTATCTCCACAAATAAAGAAAGGACCTGCTTTTCATCCATATCAAAGCTGTGATTTGTAGCGTTTTTCTAGTGAGGATTAAACTATTTGTCCTGCCATTTGCTTGGTGTATTTTAATTTGTATTTGTCTTACACATATTAAGCCTTCTCCCACATTTCTAGGAATATGTTTAGAGTGTAGGTAGGGGGGAATTTTTCCTAATTCTTATATAAATTGTTTTAAAGAAAGAAACAAAAGATGTTTCTCCTCTGTGATATTGGAGTAAATTTTGGGATGCTCATTCCTACACAACTTGAACACCTGCGTATTTTAAATGTGTAAACGACCCAACAAAATCGATACAAATTCTTACATTAATGAGCTATTTGGGAGTAAGTGATAAAAGCACATGATCTCTGGACTTTCTTCATTTTGCCATGCAATTAGGAAAAAGGACATGAGCATGAAGGGCAGAGAAGGAAGAAACCACTCTAAAATTTTGAGAATAAGCTAAGATAAAAGGCTCCTGATCACAGTGCTGCTCTGGAGATGGCAAAGGTTGAGTAAAACTCTACAAGTTAGGGTAAAATTGACTCCTAGTTTGCAAATTCCTTTCTTAGCAGTTAAGTGTTGAGCTGTAGTTCATAAAGAATATCCAGGTAGATGGAAGATCACATCTTGCTATTTTGGGAACGGCTAGCTGTGTAACTGTCATAAAAATAAGCTGAAAGATGCACGAAACTTGTGTAATTGAGTGATGACGATATGACCCAGTGCTGTCTAAAGCCAATGGGAATCGTTGTTATGTGCTTAATGCATGTTAAAGCAGACCCTGTTTTAATTCAGACCTTCTTATTTCTTGATCTGCTGTCATTTGAGAATGCGCTGTTATTAATATAGCAAGTCTTTAAACACTCCAGTCTGAAGACACTTGCCTTGCCCAAGAGTAATTTTTTGAAGCTACGTGCTGCTTCGTCATTTTTATACTTCTGTGTTAAGTTAGGCTTACCTGGTGACTTGGATACATGCATTAGGTGTATTTGTTGGTGTTTATGTATTATAATGAAAAATTGTATTTGAGCCCTGAAGGCCCCATATCCAGATCAAGCTATCGTCTATAGGATTTCTTAGCTGCACCTGTGTGAAATAAATAACAGCTGTACCATAAGGCTTTATGCCTGAAAACCTGTGTTTTTCTGAGAACATTCAGTGGTTGTGCTCCGACTGCCTGTGTTTGTCAAGCAAGTTTCTCCATACGTAAAATGGAAATAATTGTTAGTGTTTCCCTAAAAATGTAATGATATGGTTAAAAGAAGGGCTATTTAGGGCAGGAATGGTCTTTACTCTGTTTCCATAGAGGATAACCTTGTACACCTTTGGTGTATCAGAAGCGGCATGAGCAGTAGCTGCAGCAGTTGTCGCTGGAGTCCTTCTTTGCGCAGCGTGCCCACTCCTCGTGCTGCCAGCAGCCAACACAGGCTCTGGACAGGCAGATGAGCAAGGGTTTTCAGGTTGGTCAGGAGGCTAATCTACAGCTTGTGAAGGAGTGTCTGAGCTCTCTCATTTACCAGAGTCGTTTTTGGTTACTTTTTTTCCTAAGCTTTCAGTTTTCTGTTTCATGGGTGAGGGTCAGGGTAGTTCTTGATTTGGTTTGGAGGAAGGGAAGGAGCTGTTCTAGCATTAATCTTCACTGTGAGAAGCACCTCATGCTAGGTGTGCCAAGGACACTGATACTTTTATGGAAAAGTCCTCAGTTTTACTCTTGATTTCACTTGGCCCTAGCTTTTCTGCTGTTTTGATAGGTTGGGATCCTCTTGTCTCAGCTTCACTACATGGAGACTCCTAGAGGCGTCATGGAAATTGGTTGGTTGTTGTAAAGCACTTTGTAAATAATAAGCAGTAGTAGAGAAATAATTATAATATTGTTTAAGGATAATTAATTCTTCCAATAAAACAATGAAGAATTAATTCACAAATTGAGAGCTCAGATCTGGGGTTTTATGTCTGTAGGAATCAAAAGACGTGTTTGTGGTCATATTTCATTTGCCGTTTATGAAATAACTTATTTTCATGAGGTAAAATTACCTAGTATGCAAACTCTCTTGATTAAGTACTTGAAAACAAACATGGCTTTGTAGTAACTTGTTATTTTCCCTGAAGAATGCGTGTGCCCTTTCTTGCACTCAGCATTGTACTGCTTCATGTGGTTTTGTCTTTGGTATACAACCCACTGTGCTCTAGCTCCACACTTGATTAAATGGCATTATGAACTCTCTAATTATAATACCTTCACTTTATTACACTCGAAAGGATTGGCTCTGGTGGATGGTAGTATGAACAATGTGTAATGTGAATGCACTATTTTAGTCTCGTTATTGGTATTATTAATCTGTGCATTGTGAGCTCACCTTCTGGTCACCATCATGGAGTTAGATATGATCATGGCACTGTGCATAATGAAGACATGATTCCTTCCACGAATGTTTTACTGCCCAACTAATAGTTTATAGATTTATTAAAATGCAAAGTCTAAAATTAATAGGTGTATCTCACATGAATGCAATATTCATAATACAAAGCAAAGAGCTGATTTTCTATTTTGGATGAATATGAAACAAGTGTTAGGACATAGTGAGCTTTTCAGGGAAGGTTATGCTGGGGAAAAAAACAGGTACTCAGATGTTTGTATTTTCTGTAGGACAAGGAAGTTTGTTGTGAGATTTGAAACCTCTCTCTGCTTTTCTTTCCCTTCAAATTAATTAACATTTTGAGTGGTAGCAAAGTGGCAGCACATTCATCTGTACTTTTGAATTTGTCACTTATATAGAATTTCTTCAACAAGAAATTGTGGAGATCCTCAGTGGGGTCTCAGTTTACTGGTTGTAATGTTACGAGTCTATAAAGCTGTTGGTGCTGCACTGTCTTCAGACAAAGAGCATGTCATTTTAACAGCACAGTAGCAACAAGGATGGTTAATGGCCCTCTTAGTACAGAAAACTGTCTTAGTACAGAAAGTCCAGGGAATTTGATCGAAGAGGGAACAAAACAGGAATCTGCAGGGGCTGGTCTGGGATGAAGGGTGTGGTTTAGATCTTGGCAGGGACAGAGGAAAGATAAGAAAAAGTCAAAGTAGTGGTGAGGACCCTGTTGAGAGGGAAATAATGTAATGGATCTTATATACAATAGGATTTAGGAAAAAGAAGAAAAAAGTGTAAGAAATAGAGATACTCAGGAGTACGCTCAGTGGAGGAGTGGGATAAGTGACTGAAGTACTAAAGAAGGTATGTACTAGGGAGTCATTCCACCAGATTTTTTTTTTTTTAAACAAATAGGTGCGGGCTTTACAACCAAAACCTGGTAGATGTCTTAAATAAAATAAAGTTTAAAATGTTGTTTTCAGCCTGATTATGGAGGCATCATCTCTATGTTTTGTGTCCTGCGAATGGGAGTTGTGGGCTGCTGTTTTGTGTGTTTATGCCAGTAATTTTGCGGCAGGCTGGCAGAGTCTCTGGGCTGAAACCAAGCGCTGGTGGTTGGCAGGCGTGGCTGCCAGCATGTCTAAGTGCGGCTGGGTATAAAGAGCCCTTGTGCATGCTGAAAAGAGGTGATATTATAGATGTGAAACTGTTAAAACCATCCTTCGCCTTGGAGTTTAAAGATATTCAATTTCTCTTAAAAATAGATTTGATACATAGTTTTCTTGCTCTAGCACAGCTTGATGTATATAGGATCTTGTAGAAGGTGCTGGGGTTTGCGTTCGGGAGCAAGGCAGATCATTGGCAGATTTAGCATCGCGTACGTGCGCGCCAAGTTATTCTTAGCACGAGCAGAGCCCAATCAAAAGAATTCTGGTTTGTGTGCTATTCTGCTGTATTTTATCCTAATGCTGTACATGGTGTTAGTAAGAGGAAAATGTAATGCTGTTTGCTCACATCATGCAAGGTAAAATTAGCGACCAAATTAATAACTCGTTTTTCAGGCATGGACTCAAACCCAGTTACACAGCAGTACTGTATGGGGAGCCAGCTCAGTTTTTATATCGTGCTTGTTAATATTTTTCTCCTTCTTCTATCCTTTATGTTGACATTAATGTTAATTAGTTACTTGAAGCAACCAAAAAAATATTGATGAAAGCCCCCAAACCCAATGTGCTTTTGTAAAATTAGTTTCCTGCTTAAGCAGATATTTCTTTAGTAATGGACATACAGCAGCCTCAGAAGGGGAGGCAGAAGAAAGCTGGTGTTATGATTAATTCACCATGTTCTGTGTTTATTTCATGTTTATAGTGAGAAGACTGTAAATACGGGGCCAGATGTTCCACCTGTGTCCTCAGCTGAAGATCTGGCCTAAATAATTTATTAAAGATGCTATCTTTTACGTTCTCTTTAACTAGAGATCTTGACATAAAAGCACTAGAATTATAAAACCTTCCTCTTGTTTTCATTTGCCGTTGATAAAATAGTGGAACATTATTGGAAATCCTCATACTGCTGTAAGATTTAAAAAATATATATATACATGCAAATACTGCAGTCTGTATATTGCAATATGGGAAAAGTAACCACTCATTTGTAAATGTATTCTCCCAAATGCTTACTAATTGCAGGTGATAGTGACTCATCTAATGTTTTAAAAGCACATGAAAGGCTTTTTTTTCCTTCTGTTATTCCACATAACCTAGAGATAAGAAAATTGCATCAAGTAAGAAGTGATCCCCTATAACATTTACTCTTTGAAGGAATAAGTCCTTACCTGATGCCAACCTTGTGGTTTTAGGGTGGTCTCCCAAACAGCGCAGAAGATTGCTAACTCAAGTCACGAGTTTCGAACAGATAATATTCCCTTCTGTCTTACAGGACAGCTAATGCTGGTTTTCTCTGTTTTACTGATTTGCCTTTTTGTGTAGGAATGTCTAAGTATTATGAAGGGTCAGGTGGTTTCTGTCTAAGTAATGTACTGCTCCAGGCTTTAAAAATGATGCCTGTTTATGGTCCTGCCATCTGCAGCAGCAGCAGCCCATCATAAAGTTACTGTATTGATCTGTCACTCGGGCTGTCTTGTCTGCCAAATGAAAAATGGCTTAAACTCATAACCTGGGCCAGCAGTTTTCTTATTGTAAGCCAGACAAAAATGCTATTGATCTTCTTTGCTGAAGTGTTCTTTTCACAGCTTGCCAGCATCAACACACTGTTGTCCTTACTCAGGGCTAATTAGCTAATAATTTAATGCAACTGAGACAGCAGTCTCTGTTCAATTTAGCAGCAAGGGAATATGCTGTAATGTCAAAAGTATGAGGGACCTTTTTAAAGCTTGGTCATTACTGCGGTCCTTGTCCCAACTTTTACACTCTCACTTTAAGTTTGATTTCCTCAGCACTAAAGAATAATGGTCTGGTTAGATCGTCTGAGATGTGCTGTCAGTTTAGGATTTACAGCAAAGCAGAACCTACCTGGGGTCTCGGTATCTGCAGTCTTGTATGGTGTTCTTGGTTATGCGGTAGCACTTCAGCTTTATGATCGCTTCTTGAGGGAAATCGAATATTTGAGTAGTTGAGCTCTGTGGTTCGTGAGCTACAGAACAGGCAGATCCCGTCATGTCCGAGAAACAGTGGATTACCTTTCGTGGCGTTTTGAGTCTTTTGGTGTTTTTTTTGTTTTGTTTTAAAAACCACAAACAAACAAAAAAAAACTGCTAAGTGGTTTTAAATCAAAGTTTATATGATGGATCCTTCTTCTTTGGGAATATGTTTTCTTAATCCTCCTGCTGCTGTGGAGGCCGGAAGGTTCCAATGAATTTCTTCAGCTTGGAAGCAACTGCTCATACATTTTGAAAACTCAGAGAAGTTTTCCACAAGTTTTTTGATCTTTTTAATTCAAATATTTGGATAACTAGATATATGAAGGGTGATCGCTTGCTTCCAGTCCATACCTGCATATAGGAAACAATTTGTACAACTTCAGATGGAGGATGGCTTAATGTCATGTTTTTAATTCAGTCCATGTTTAATCTTCTGGGTTCTTCTCCTGACTTGTCTAATACTCTTTTGTGATGGTCAGAAAGATACAGCATGTGCTGTTTCTTTTAGAATAGAGAGTAATCTAAGCTTTTGAAATATAAACATTTTGCAAAGGAAAGAGATGGCAAACATCAACAGTTTTCAGCTGTTACTTTTTTTTTTTTTTAAGTCCTTGAACGAAGGTTCACTCTTCTGCATTCTCTGTCCAGCCAGTGGAGGGCCATGTCTTAGTTCATATTTCAGAATTACATGTGATTCAGGTTACATCGTTGTTTTCTGTTCCACATTGCTGAACACTGTTGAGGCAGAAGAAAACAGATAATCCTTTAGGGAAGTTATTCTTCACATTTCATACATTAATTTCACTGGAGTGTGGATGCATATGTTAATTTTATATATGAAAAAGGACTTTACTCTATGGGGACACTCAAAATTTGCTTGAAATAAGGGAACTTTTAATCTCTGAAAGCATCCCCAAAGTGCAATTAACTATTCTGATCTCCTGATGACTCAACAGATGCTTTTGTAAAGTGGAATACATCTGTCAGATTACAGAACTGATATGCCACAGTATGTAATTTAAAATGACTGCCCATAAATGGCTGTATGGTGATAAATACGATATAGGTGGCAATGATGTCCATCGTTTCAGTAGTCCTGTAATAACATTTCACTTGCAGCGTTCATCGTCACTCTGTGCAGGTTGCTACAGCTGCATGAAATGTCCAGCTCTTCTTTCATGTCTTTGCGAATTTGTTTGGGCTTTTCTGCATCTTCTTGGCTTCTTTTTAACACATGCAGGCTGTTGAGTAATATTTTTAATAAAACAGCAGAACTAAAGGTTTTTCTAAGCCTTTCTGAAGATTCCCAGTAGCCAATTCAAATGATTTGAGACTGTACTCCATCTGCCTAGGAAAGAAAGAAAATGCATTAGTAGTCCACACATGAGCAGCTTATTAGTTCATTTGGTATATGCAATACAGTGATTCAAGACTGATCTAAAATATTCATCCACAATTACTGGTGCAGCACAGTTCAAAGTGCCTCAAATCGGTGCGTTTGACTGAGAAATTTAAGGAAAATAGCTGCAAATCGATTCTGTATGTAATTAATGAAACATTTCATTCTTATGTAAATATTAAATACTTGGGTTTTTTTTTTTTCTTTTCTGTTACTGAGTTCTCCCCTCCCTGACCTCCATGCTGTGTGTGTTTGTTTTGTAGGAAGGTGGGTGGGCTGGCAAGGGGGCATGTCCTCTCGGGAGGAAGGATTACTTAGCCGAGCCTGCGAGTCGCTCGCTGCACAAACAGCTCTTCTCCTGCCAGCCCCCCTCCTCGGGCGTCCATCCCGCCCCCGAGAGGGGCTGGCAGAAGGCAGCGTTTGCCTGCGCGTCGCTTGTTCAACCTCTCCCTCCACTTTCTTATGAAAACGCCCAATCATTGACCACACTGCCCGTGCCCACATAAAGCTGAGGTGCGGTCACGAGCTCCCCAGCCAGCTCTGCCCTCAGAGAGGGGCAGGGTGGGTGCTCAGCCACATCTCCAAGGCTTTGAGCAAGGTTTTCCAGGGCTCATCTGTTGGAGTACTTGCTTTGCCACAGTCTTGCCTGTTCGGAGCGGAAGCTAGATGCGATTGACTTTAATATGGGTTAAAAGCTTCTGTCATGTTGCAAAGGAAGGCCTTCTGAGGACAAGAAAGAAGTGGGTGGATGTTTTTACGGCTGTAAGAAGTGAGGTCGGTGAGGAAAGGCTGGGGTTTTGTTTAGGGTCTCTCCCCCCCTTTTGAGTGTCACAGAAAATTAAGCTGAGTTTTACAAATACCAGCAGTGGAAGAGTTTAAGAACAGCCTGCAGTAAAACTTAGCAGATCCCGAGGCAAACTTCAGCTTGCTTTGCAATAACTGTCTTTCCAGCTCAGATGTCCACGCAGAGCACAAATTGTGCAACACTTTTTGCTCTTGGCTGCCTCTCCGAGCTGATGCCGGCCTGGAGTTTCAGCGTGGGCAGCCTGTCAGGGCTTGGCACGAGGAGAGGCCCTGGGTGCTGCCCTGAAGCCCTCCCAGAGGAGCAGAAAACCAAGATACAGGGCTACCAGTTCAGGAGCACTTGCGTAATGGCTCATGCCGTGGGATGGATGAGAGAGGAGCCTGCTGCAGCCCATCTGCTGCAGCGCGCGGCTGGCAGGGGAGGCTGGGGGGACGAGCACCACGCTCAAACTCGTTTTAGCCATTAAATCGCAAGATTTGACTCTTTCTCTCTGACGCGTCTGCGATTATTCCTTTCGGTGCTTTTATTTCTATGACATGAACTTGCATAAGAGGCTTGGATCTGTAAATGCAGGTTTGCCTGTTGTTTCTTCCTTAGGTCACAGTACTGCAGCTTTCCTCCGCTCCCTTCCGTGGAACAACAGAGCCCTTCATGTAGGCAAAGCCAGCGATATCCCCTGCCCGTGGTGCTCCGCATGGGGATGTGTGCACACAGTATTGCATTCTGCAGTGTTGCAGAAGGAGGTGGTTAGAGTATTGTGGTGTTCGGTGAGCTGGCATTAAGGATGTCAACAAGAAGGACTTGGCAGTGGATAGATTTGAACTTGCATGATGCCCAATTTAGAGAGAGAAATGTTTTTCCATAGGTTTTGGCACACCTGCTAGGAACAGTTGCTAAAACCAATGAAATTAGTGTTTGTAATACAGTTTTTTTTATTAATGATTTGACTGGCAGTGAAATAGTATATTTTTCTTTTTCCTCCTCCCTTCTTCCACAAGCATACAATTGTTTTCATTAATGTGGTCTTTAGCACTTCACTTGGAGTGTATTCCGTTCAAGTAAGTGTTTGCTGGTAAGATCTGTTCTGATTTAGCCAAAAGGGGAGAAATACCCTTTTTGTCTCCACTGCCATGAGTGGTAGATAATGCTGGGAATGGAAATTTGTGTATTGATCAAGCTCAAAAGGCTGGGATGGTAGTTAATATATGTATATATATATATATATATGTATCTGCAGCTGATATCATATAGCTGACCTCTATGCTTTATTTCAGATAGAAGAATGTGGGAGGAAAAGATGGATTATGTATGTTTTCTTTAGATGCTTTAGTAAGAGCTCTCAGATACTGTTCTTTGCTTAAGAAAATGAGTGCACCTGATTTTTAACTTCCTCTGTTTTAAGAAGTGAAACAGGGATGCAAGGGTTTCGTTTTCTGCAGGTAAGGTCAGAGCCCTCCTTTGTCATTGTTATTTGAGGAAAGTGGACAAAGGAAATTTTTTGGTATTTCAGCTACGTTCTATAAAAGGGTTTTAGTAAACGATGGTTTAGCTCAAAACTAAACAACAGGAATAGGGAGTTTCCACATGAAAAAACTGTTTTATGTGGTTTTTTAGCTAGGAAGAAAATTTTGAAGAGTTTTTCCTTGTAAAACCTGGGCACAAAGTTCTGAAAGGGTTTTACTGTTGTGGTTTTCTGTTTACTTTTTTTTTTTTTAAATCCTCTTTTTTTTCTCCTTTTCTTCATGTGTATACTACTGTAACACAACCCTGTTTTTTTTCCTGTTGTGTTAGGGAAGAATGGTTTCTGACCAAGATGAAACAAAACTTCCCTCCCTCCACCCCCATTTTAGTGTTTTAAATTTCTTTCACCTCAGTATTTTCCCTTAGTATAAATTTTTTTCCTCACAGCAAAAACAATGTGCATGTATTACATGCAGCCCTAACCAGTTTGCTCTGCTACCGTGCTTATGTAGTAATGCCATAAAGATTTAAAGAAATACTGTACTGCCAAATCTAAGACATTTGTTAGTCTTGATAGCTTAATTTTTAGTATTCCTTGGTGTTTTATATCTTGACATTTCTTATGGCCTACAATTAAAATGACTTTAGTGAAGTCTCAACCTATATCCAGATTGCTGAGTGTGGTTGACTGTCTCCAGGGAAAGGCTTGAACTGCTTGCTAAATCAATTTGTTCTTTTCTCAAAACAGATTAAATATGTTTTACTGGTTTAAATTAAAAAATAAATAACCCCCTATGACCTAGCTGCTACATGTAAAATTAAAAACGCACTCTGCCTGTTCTGAAGGGCAGGCATTTTGATGCCAATGGTACGCTGATAGTATTCCACCAGAGACAAATGAATGGTTAAAAACAAGCATGTCTAATCCTGTCTCTCTGCTCTGTTAGTCTTGTTTGAGAATTAAGTTGATGGCACACTACTTGGGTGGGTGCTAACTGCTAGATGTGGCAATAATCTCCTTAAGCAGAGCCTGAGACGCTCTCCTTCTGCTGCGCCTCCTCCCTCTGGTTAGGTTCGTATTTATCCTGTTCGTGCACACTGCTTGCTTTCCAGGTCACACAGCCTTCTCACAGCCCTTCCTTTAGCAGGACTGGCTGTAGAACTTGCTTGTGACTCACCTGCACCATCAGTCGGTGTTTCAAGTATGATTTTGCTGGCTCCTCCTGCATACAGTTTATTTTGTATCCAACACGCAGCAGAAGTACAGGGAATCAGCAGCTTCTGGTGCTGTGCGAAGCTGCAGAGGATATGCAAGCAGCTGTACGCAGGGAGTCAGATGCACTGGTTATGCCAGAAGCAGCCTTTGTTCCTTCAAACCACTTCCATGGCCGCACTCAAGTGGGTTATTGTTTGAGGCTGTGTAAGTACAATAGGATATAAGGGAAAGGGAAGGGGAATTTTTTTTTCTGAAATATAACAAAATAAACTAAAAAAGTTGCTATGGAAATAGATGGCAAATGGTCTGTAATAATGGGATTTTACAAGAGATGTCCAACCTCTAGAACAATGGCTCGGCGTAAGCCAAGGTTAATAGTGCTCATTATCTTACGCTGGTGAGCTGGCAACACAGTCCTCTCTTACAAACACGCGCAGTCCAGTGCGCTGCTGCCTGCTGCACCTCAGGCAGGCGCTGCCATTGCGGTGCTCACTTGTGAAACGGTCACAAATCGCGCACTTGGGCTACTCTGGACTCGGCTCCTCCTGGGCTGGATTTTGCTGTTTCTTGCCCCAGGAGGAGCAGCCCAGCTGGGCAGGCAGGAGCTCGCATGGGCTGACAGCCCTGCACAGAGCAGGCGCAGCACGGCTTCCTCACCGCTTCTCAGGCCAAAACGCCTGGGGACCTCCTGGGGCCGTGGCAGGACAGCAGTGGTGTTGGCCTGGTGGCCTTAGGGGCGCTGGGCCTGTCTTGGGCTCACGTGCAGCATGGGAAAGAGAACTGGTTTGGAAAAGTTGTTCTTGCAGCAATGGGATTGTAGTGGAACAAGCTGGGAGAGGCAAAGGATGTTGTTGTATACTGAAGATCGTGATATTGCTTCCTGCTGCCACCAGGTCTTGTATACAGCCCTAAAATTCCCTTATGTCTCAGTGAGGAAATCACCAGCTCGTGGCTTCCTACCTCTGAGAAAAGGTGCACTCAAGTTGTTTTATTTTTCAAATAATGTCTAATACAATTTTGAGATTGATTTCACTTCTGTTTAAAAGGAATCGTTAAACTGAAATTAAAGGTATATTTTTGTTTAAAGAAAAAAAAACACAAAAAATAATCAAGGAAGTGGTGACTGAGTAAACAAACCTTTCACCCCAGTGAAAAATAGGAGAAAACAAGCAAAAATTGAAGTCTTCATTGCTATTCCGCACTGCCCCGCCACTGCCTAACAGAGTGAGCTGGAAAGGCCTCCCACAGGCCCGCGTGCAGTAACAAGGCGATGTGTGGGACAACTGCAAGTTTGGTGGCCTGGGGGAGCCTGGGCAGCATTAAACAGAGGGAGCTTCGCAGCCCCGCCATCAGCCCGCCTGCAACCTGCTGCTGCGCCCATCCGAGCTGCGCGGGGCAGCGCGGGCGCGAGGCGAGGGCTGCCTTTGGCAGGGCCAAACCCCGCCGCTGCCAGGGGAGAAGGAGGACGGGCGTTTCGGTGCAGCGTGGCTGCCTGCTGCTGCTCGGGTCTGGAGGCAGTGCTAATCGTTGCTGTTCGGTCAGGTGGATGCCTGTGTCTTCCGTCCGTGCTGTAGCCAGCAGATGCTGCATTTCCATGTGATGGGTTCATGTGCTTTTCATTTTTTTTTTGTTTTACTGAGGGTTAGTGGGGGCCACGTCTAGGGGTAGGCGAAGTTGCCAGTCTGAAGCTACAGTCCCTCTGACACCCCCAACACTTCCCTCCCCCAAGATCTCTTTGTCCCAGCTCTGATCTCCTTCCTTACCCTGTCACTGCCCAGGAAAGGAGCGCACCGACCTTGGCAGGGCAAAGTGATTTTTGTTTACATTTCTGCAATGCTGTGAGCTTAGTCTGTCTTGCTTTCTTTTAGTCCAAGAAAGCACCTAGTTTGCATTGCTTACTTTAGCAGCACTTTATGCTTCTTTTTCATACAAAACTAACAGACTTTTTGGCAGAAGACAGCGTCGGATGCTCATCAGCCGTACGCTTGGTGTTGAATTTGAGTTGCTTCAGAATTTCCAAAAAAAAAAAAAAAAAAAAAAAACAAATTTAAAACCTCCTGAGCTGATCAAGGGCTACACTAACTGATGAGGACAGCATTTAATATTTATCTCTGTCTAGAAGTTTGTATGTTTTCCACGTAGCAGAAGTACTCTTGCTGACCAGTGAGCTGATGTAGGAAATGCAGCACATCGTGTTCTTTCTTCACTTCTGACCCAGTTGCAGCCCAGGATACACGAGAGCCGGGATTGCCCACACACTGTAAAGTTCACCGTGGTTTTACAGGAATTCCGAGTTTGAAAGTACTGCAGTTTAAGGAGAATAATGCTAGAGCTTGGAAATAGTTCATGAAAATAGGAAGAAATCCTGAAGTGCACCTGCCTTACGTAGTTCCGTAATAAGATTGCACAGCACACTTAATTGTCTATCTTGGCAGTATTTCTGTTTTCCAAGAATTTCTGTGTGCATGTTTTGTAGTTGCTATCTCTTCATTTTTGTTTGGGTATGTAGAGGCCAAGTTGCATTTTGTGTATGGAAACTGAAGGTTTTGTTCTTGATCGCCCTTAGAATTTCAGTTCCTCGCTGTTGCTTGAGCCCAGCACAGGCTGAGCACTGAGGCAGGCAGCGAGGTCCCTGGGGGCTGAGGAGGAGACGTGGGCCCCGGGACGAACTGTTTGTAGGTCCCTCTGTAAGGGCTGGTGGCCACCCGGCGGGACAGGGCGTGATGAGAAGGCAGGAGGTTGGTTGCGCTTGGCCTGGGTCCTCTGCGGTGACACAGCTGAGACCTGGGAGCCTGAAAATGGACTGCGTTGCCTCCCTGTTGGCCTTCTTCCAGTTCCCCCCTTCGCTGTTTCTCTGATGCTTTAATCGTAAGGCTGTCCACGATGCACGGTTTGCTCTACGTGTTTCCTCTATGTATACTGACCTTTCCTGTCGATCTATCTGTGCAAAATCACCGAGAACCAGGGCTCTGTCTTAAAAGCAAACCACTGAAGCGGCACAATAAGTTGGACCTAAATTGGCGGCTTCAGTGGTGGGGCCACAGGAGCCCCGAGGACCACGGCCGCCCCGGGCTGGAGCGAGGACACCCTGGGGCTGGGGCAGCAGAGCAGGAGGCCGGGCTGGGACGGGAGAAGGAGCTGCAAAGGAAAGGAATGGGAGGCAAGGAGGAGAGGATGGAGACGGCCCCAGCCTCCTGCACCACCTCCCCGGGGGAGCTGGCAGGGGCACAGTGCACGGCAGGGTCAAACTGGGGGACACGGGGAGGGGAAGGGGCGAGAAAGGGTGTTGGAAGTTGAGCCTGGGGAAGGGGGAGGGAAGGAGTTTCCCCAAGTGTTTGTTAAGCTGCTTAGCTCCTGAATCAGTAACTACAAGTGTGTTATTTGCCAATAAATAAAGTAAATTAAGTACAGTTCCCTGAGCTGAGACTGTTTTGTCTACAACATACAGACAGCAAAATTTGGGGGTTCCTGTACTTCTTTTCCAGTTTGAGTCTTTAGGGTATACCTTATGACCTCTACAGCTTTTGTCTTTTCACCTTGAAAGTCTAGAAATAGCACCTTTAAAACAAACAAACAACAACAACAAAACAAAACCAAAGAAAACCTGAAAGCTGAGGTTTTCATGTGATGATGAGACTTTTGAGAGCTGGCTGTAGGAAAAATTCCTGTTATTGCAGGAGACAGGATCAAATCGCCAGAGCTGGCAGCCCCGCTGTGCTGCCTCTCCCTCCTGCTCTCGGCCTGTACAGCCCATGCTGCTTGTGCTGTTTGTCTCTTTTGCTGTATTGATTTTTACAGTGTAATCTACTCAGAGCAAGGGTTTTGTCTATTATGCGTTTGTAATGCACCACACATGCATTACTATAGAAATAATCTAATACAAAGTGCCTGGGATTTCAAACATCCAGTGTTCCATAGCCAAAATATTTGGCCAAGAAAAAAACCTTCTGTTTTTGTGCTCCCTCTGCTGGATCCGTACGCACAGGAATTGCTGGCTGTGCCCAGAGCTGTGGGCTCCCCTCCTCTCTTCCCCAGCTCACACCCCGGCAGTTTCGCTGGCTGGCACTGGCGGATGCTTGCACGAAGCGCTTGGCTCTTCCTCAAGCGGTCTCGTACAGCTGCGTCATGGGACACAAGCTGGGCATCGATGAAAAATTGAGGCATCGCACTGCACCACAGCAGGCCATGGCTTCACACCAGGAAAGGTTGTTGATGCTGTTTTTAAGGTGTTTCCAGTTGCTTCCTCTTCCCCCACCCATCTATTCTCATTTTCAAGGCATATCTCCCTACCCCTGAACTGTGCCAGTGTGACTGGTTTGGGGATCTTCCTAGAAATAAGATGAGAGAACCGATCAGGCTTTAAAAAAGCTGGTATTTTTCTGGAGGCGAAATCCAGTTCAGAGCAAACCCCTGCCCAGCATGCTGGCAGGGCTGGGGGCTGGCATGAGGGCACAGGACCAGGCTGGGGCAGGGGGGACAGTCCAGCCCCTGAGCAGGTTGTGGGGTGAAAGCATGGAGCAGATGCTGGTGAGGACCGTGCCAGTGTCCTTGGAAGAAGTTTGGACCTGATTTGCGAAAGGGGTGGGTGGTCTGTAATATGAATTCACTGAAATGTTAATAGGGATAGCCCTTTTCAGAGGTGCTTTATAAAACAAAGTAGGAATTGTGGTGCCAGTTCTACAGATGGAAGAACTAAAGCACAAAATAGTGGAGCAAAGCATTGGCTTCCTATTTCACGGCAGTGCAGTTTAAGCTGGTTTAAGCAGCCTCTGTTCTACCCTCTGCCATCACGGCCGATCTCTCCTGCCCTCGTGCCCATTCCCTGTGTTGTGTTGGCACAGCTGTTTATGAGACAACATTCTGGAGGAAATTAGCTCCCTGATCCAGCTAACCACACAGCTGCACAAATGCAGGCTTGGAAGCAAGCATCCAGGAGGGAGAAGTGAGGCAAAGTTTAAGCTGCCAAACAAGCGCTACAGCCTGACTTGCTGACATCCTATAGCACCGGCAGAGCCTGAGATGGTACCCAGCTCCTGGGGTAGACGGAACAAAAGCTTATCTTTTAGCGGGAGGAACGAAGTTGAAAGTTAGATAAATAATTAATTCAGACTTTAATTAAAGACCTAGTCTGTATTAGTTGAGAAAGTCATGTTAACACGTACTAAATCTAAATCAATTAGTGTGTTTCCCCTGGCTTGTATAAGCAGAACTAAAGCACTGGGGAGAACTTCTGGGTGAGAATAAGTATGTTCTGGGGGAAAACATTCATAGCTCAGTGAGGCCTTAAAAGCCCATCATTCACCCAGGATGCCTGTCAACATGTAACTTTTCTAAAATTGCCATTTGTTGCGGGACAAGAAGAACAGCAGAGTTCCTGTCTGAAGCAGATTGTCCCTTGGTGGCACTGTACATACTCTCGATGGGATGACTGTTTCTAGCATATGTTTTTCAGACATAGTGTTATTCTTTGTGAATTATCAGTGAACAGAGTAAATAAGATTGCATACCAAATATTAAATGCAAGTAACAAGTTGCTTGAAAAACTTTTTACTTTTTTGTTGTTCGCCTGTGACTTTTGCATCACATGAGGTGTTAACCAAGTGCCTGGCCATGAGTTGCATGTGTTATTTTTTTCCACCAGACTTGCTTTTTCCTGTTTGATGAAAAATTCTTTTGCATGGAAGTTACTTGGAATTTAGTCAGAAGAGAAGCAAAATGTGCTCATCGTGTTCCTTTCTGCAGCATGTGCTGAGTTTTAGAGCCTAGTAGCATAAGCCTGTAAGGACACCTTGTCTGACTGCTGAAACAACATGTAACAAAATACACAGTGCCCATCAACCTTCTGCTGTCTCCCTTTACAGTATTTCTTTATAATTAAAAAGCGTTTCCTAGAAGTCACAGTGCTGTGCCAATGTAATTCATAAACTTGCTTTGTTTTGCTACAGACGGGTGGTGTTTTTGTGGTATTTTGGTGTATTTGTTCCATTTAAGCAGAGTTTGGGAGTTTTGTTTTTTTTTATGGCACATAGCTCATAGCAGTTAGTGAGTGCCTGTATAAAGAGAATGAAAGAGACTTCAGCATGACCTTTAACTGAAAAAATGACCATTTAGCTTGGTAAATTTTGATTTAAACCTCAACAGAATTCTACTATCTTTTCCTTGTCTCATTTTTACGGACAAGAAAACCTCTAAGACTTAAGCTGCTGAAGTGATTCTTCAGAGTTTGGGGTGACTGGAACTCTGGACCAAGTCTCAGATCTGGTGCTCCAGACTTGTTCCTGGGACTCCTAATTGCTCTTCACTCATCTCAGGTCTGCTCAGTGAGCTTTTTCAAATGTTACCGTGTCACTCAGGAGAACGGAAGTATGATGTGTCTGTGCTTTTATTGCAGGAAACTGGATCTTGTTATGTGAGGGCATTGAGGAAACATTCCCCAGCTATTGAGAGGAAGAAAGGCTGGTGGGGAATATTCAGGTAGGAAGGCTTTATGGACCAGCAGGCAGTAAGAAATACTTGTGGGCCTTCAGTCTTCTTCCAGATGCTGTATTGTGTTTTATGCTTTAACAACTGATCTGGTCACTATCAAAGTTTAGTTGTTGTTTTAAGAAGCAGTCCTGTTTGGTCAATTGATTGCAACAACAAAACACTGCAAGCAAAGCCCTCAGTATAAACATTCCTCGGGCTATCCCTGGTACAGCTATTGATCGTGATACGGAGTACAAACAAATTACTCTTTACATGAGCCATTCAAGCTATAAAACACAGCAATAATATGTTCTACTTGCTGCCAATAAATGTGCATTTATAATAAACAAAGGAGAAACCCCAGAGTAGAAACGAACAGTAGTTTCAATAATGTGTTCAATATCTCATGTCCGGCTGTTGTACAGAATGAAAAAGGAGATACACATTTTTTGTACTTTCCACACACCCCAATCTTTTACCAACTTGTTCTGTTACTGCTTTTTTTTTTTTTTTTAGATGTTTTAAGTATTTTATAAAGTAATAGATAGTCTCATTTCTGCCTTATTTCCAGTGCGGTACAGAGATTCTCAAATATTTGGTCCACACCTTAATTGTTTTGTGGACCAGCTGCCTTTCCTTACATTATCGTGTGGCTCATCTCCACTTTTACTCTTAATCACATCCCTGTGGCATCTTATTGCATTGGCAAATATCATTAAAGAAACTGTCATGTATTTGTAGTTGTTTTGAATGCAGCTGAAACAGGGGGGAGGAGTCAGTACCCTTGTGACCATCACCACCAGGGGTGCCTGGATGATAACTGAACCCGTTTCCAAAAGGATAAAGCTAATGATCATCAGCGCATAGATTTTTTTTTTTAATCTGCTGTACTGTGCTCATATAATCCTCCTCCCCTTCATCCATATTTTCAGTGCTGCACTTTGATGAGCTACAGACAGTTGACCTGAAGGCATTTCTTGATGAACATTTCTGTCTGTTCTCAGCCTTGAAAAACTCAACCTTTTCAAGAGCTGCATGGGAGAAAAATGTGTAAGACTAATATTTATAGGCTGAAAGAGAGGGGAGAGGAAAGAATGAAGTGTAAAACTTGCTTCCAGCAGAAACGCCATCCCTCTTTTACCTCTGATAATTAGAAGTGTTTCTGACATGGCTACTAAAGCAAGTTAGTGGTGTGTGCCTGCCATTTGCTGTGCTTTTATACTGCAGAACTGTTTTCCTTTTTTGTATGGCATTGCTTTGTTCTATTTTGTTTTAAGACAAAACACATATTTCAACTGATACCCAACTATTACATTATGATTCATCCATACTCCTACATGTTAAATGATTACTTCCAAGTACTTACACAATTGTTTGTAAAAATGGAAGGTTGTTATTCAAGCTCACATTTTAAGTACTTTTTTTTGGTAACGTTTAGTACAGCTCATATGCATTAATCCTTTCATTAACAGCTCTAACTAAAATCATACTGGAAGATTAGAAGGAGGAGAGTTTTTAACTATGCCGTATTTTTCACTGGGAAATGATCTTGGCTATGCTGAAAAATACAATAGTACTGATTGCAACTATAACAGGAGATTTAGAGGACATTGCAAGTGTTTTTAGTGGTGCCTTAAAGAGTGTACTGTATTTTATGGCCAGTGAATATAGGTTTAAGTCTTTGGTCTTCTGTTATAAAAATAAGGTGTGCTATCATAGAAGTGCAGTAAATCATTAAAAAAAAAGAAAGAAAGAAAGAAAGAAAGAAAAACACCCTGTTTTAAAACTGGGTACTTGAAAATCTACTGAATCTACTGAAGGTTTCCTTAGACTTGAATCCTGGTTTAAAAAAGTAAAAATAAAACTCACTTTTATATTCCATGAAGAAACTCGGGAAAGGGTTCCTTGCTGTGCCTTGGGGTCACATGGCCTCACTGCTGTAGAGCTGGAATGTTTGCCGTGGTATTTCCGGAGGCTTCATAAACACACAGAAAGAACAAGGTTTTTAGGAGTGTTTTTTTATTCTTACTTTCCTTTTTTTTTGGCAACCTAAATGCATTACAGTTTAGGTGTGTTTTTTTTAGGAATTCAGAAGTTTTTATCTGATCAGTCCAATGAATTTTAATAATTCCTATTATTAAATTCGTATTAAATAATAACCTATTTCTAAAGAAAAAAGTTAGAAGATACCTGGTGCTTTTTTTTTATTGTCACATTTATTTCTTACTCAACATAACTCCTGGCAACCTAAATATTAAGCCTAACTTCACTGTTTGGATGGTCTTAATGGTTTACTTTTGGCATGTGTCACTGTGAGTGGCATTCTGTAATCTGACTTGATAGCTGTCATCTTGCAAACTGGAGTAATGCAAACAAAAGATGATCAGTCAAACGAGGTTACAGTGAAGAGCCTAAGTCCTGCTGCTGCAGTGTAGAATCCCCAAGTCAAATTAGAAAAGCAGTGAATTAGTTCTGGCTCCTGGGATATGAGGGTTAAGATTATGCAAACCTGTTCTTTCTAATTGTAGGAATAGCACAGGCTCCTTTTGAGACTTAGCAAACACCAACTCAAGCTGGGATGGATTGTGAGGAGCTCTGTATTAGCCTGTAATGTCATGGATATGTCAAGTCTTATGCTGAAGTAGACCTTGCAGTGCCTCTTGCACCCCTGGGTTGGAAGAGACGCATCTTCCTCTTCCTCCTCCTCTCTACCCACTTCCAGATGAGCTGAGCTGCTTGTTGAACAAGGGCAGAGAACGGATCCATTTTAAAAATAACCTTGCAAAAATGGGGAGGGAGGGGGAGGATGAATGGAGTATTTTTAGCTTAACCGACTGAATTCACTACACAGTGCCGTAACACTGCCCTAACACTGCTAGGGAGGAATGGGGAGGGGGCAGTGTGAGGGAGTTGATAAGAAGTGGCCAGAGGCAGAAACTGCTTTTGCTAGCTGTTCCACTGAGAAAAATGGCCTGAGCAGCGTGGCTGGGTACTGCATGAGCCGCTCAGTGCATGATTAGTGGACATTTTATAACCCTATCAACATGGGTTTGTTGCTGAGTCAGGTTAGTAATTGCATGAGGAGTTACAAAAAAGTAGCACATAGATTGTCACAGAGATTTCATTTAAACTAGGAAACAGTAGTTTTTTGTTCCAAATTCTGCCCCTGAATTGGTATACCAAGGAGGAGCCTGGGTAGATCAGGGATGGAACAAGAGCCTGGGTTCTGCAAGTCGACAGAACTTACTTGCTCCTTCCTCCTCTCCCCTGCCAAACTGTTTAAAGAAATTAGTGTGACTAATTATTTAATGATATTGTCATAGTGTGGAAGTGTAGCATCACTTACCTTATTTTAATAAGATTTCTGTTTTGTTTGAATAAAATATGCAATGTCTGGTTGCCACCAGTGCCATACTGTCTGTCTCCTGCTGCTTTCTCTGCACACCCGTGTGGGACAGTGAGGAAGCAACACAAATGTTGGACAACAGCAGAAAAAAAAAAGAAGGAAGAGGAGCAAAATAGTGAATTGAAAAGCTGGGAAGGTCTTTGGGTAGAAAGAAGAAAGAATAAGGCAAAGATGCATCAGAAAATAAGGCTGGAAGTGTGAGGAAGGGAAATCGACCCCTAGAAATAGTGTTGTTGACAGAAATAGATGTAAGAAAAGATGGACATTTTCCCTTCTAAAAAATGGGAAGAACTGGTTGGGGCAGTTGTAGTGATAATTTTGGAAGTGCTCCCATGCTGTAAGGGTAGGCAGATGGGGTACAGCAATCGCTGTCTGGGCCACTGATGTTTGAGTCACTTCTGTTTGCATTCCTGCTATTTCAAATCTCTAGAGCCAGGCTAAGGCCTGCTTGGAGTCTGAAGGCCACCTGCTGAACCATTGCTGTTCCCACTGCTTTCCAAGTGCTCTGCCCCATGCCATGCATGTAGTGGCGTGGGCAGTGCAGAGTCCAGTTTTTCCCTCAGTGCTTACTGGTAGAAGAATCTTGGATGCTGTGACATAAAAATCATGCCATGCTCATTGGCCAAGTCTTCTCATTGGTGTTGTCAGAGTGGCCGTACCCACCGCTCTGCAGTTAGGGCAGTCAAGCAAGAGGGAATGGTGTGGAGCTAGGTAGCCCTGAAGGCGTTGGACCGGTATATGTAAGGAAAAACGCACTGTTTCAACAATCCGCTCAACTTAGAAATTCTAGAGCATTTATATTTATCTTCTTCAAAAGCAGCTGTGATTCAAAGGCAAACTGTGTTTTAAGTTAAGCACTTTCTGCTTGCATAAGCTTTTTCCAAGTGAATGTGCAGAAATGGGGAGAAATACCCAAGAAATCTCATTCAGTGTAACAGAGTAAAACGCTGGTAACTTCTTACTTTCTTCCCTAAGTAGTCTCCAGTGCTATGCTCATTAGTAAAACGCTGTAGCACCCTAGCAAATTTCAGGTGAAAAAGGGGCACAAGTCCACCTCATAACTTAATGGAAACAGTGTACAAGAGCTTCATTTTTTGGAGATGTTCCAATGTTTTATCTTGTTCCTTAGTGCATGTCACTGGTTTGTAACTTCCGTGCCTTTATAAGAAGTGCAAAGAATTTTTCCAGTTAATTATGCAATGATAATATGTATATCTGAATAATGCTTTCCATGCCATTTGGCTTTGCCCCGTGTCACCTAGGATTTCCCAAGCCTTTATAAGGAAACTTCGTTCAGGCAGGCCAAAGGGAATCAGGATTGAAACTTATGCTCAAAAGCTCCATATTCTTAATTGCCTTTGACAGTCATTGGGAAAGATGTTGCTTTTGCACAGTGAAAAGCAACCAAAATAAATTATATTTTTAATGAAGGTTTCTCTATCTGGATGAATTTATACTGACAGGACAGTATTGGTTAAAAATAAAAGAACATTCCCACAAACACATTGCAGTTTTTCCTGGTTTTACTCTGTCTAAACAAAAAGCAATGTACACATACCCAGTATAGACGAGCCTTTTAGTCTGGGGTACTTCTTTAGGTAGAAGGCTTCTGGTTTCTTTATATTATTATTATTTTTTTTTTAATGGATTGCATTGCTTTGAAGGGAGACTAAATAGAACCAGTATTCAAATATTCTGTTTATCATGTGACTGCACTGGAGATCGCTAAAACTATTTTATGGTGATACAGACAAGATTCTTCTAGACTTATAAAGGATGCTAGCTTGAATTCCTTTGTAAAGAAGTATTTCTAAAAGAAATAATATGCTGACTGAATATTTATTTTTGTTCAATAGAAAAATATTTATAGCTAACTGGCAAAGATGTTACTTCTCCGCCTGCCCTTTTTCCCTTAATTTTGTTTATCTCCTCTGTGTGTTCTTGCAGCTTTTGGAAATGTGTTCTTCTAGGGAGTTCTAGATCAGCTGCTTTAGCAGCCAAAAATCTGCATCTTTTCACTAAAAGAATATTTAAGGAATGAACTAATTGGGTAATTTGACTTGTATAGCTTTTGCACATGTATATTATATATATTACATATGTGTGTGTGCATAAGTTGTGACTCATTTCAGAACTGAGTCTGAAATTAATTAGTTGGAGATTATGTATTTTAGATATTTCTAAATGGCTGACAAATTTTAAATAGGGTAAATGATCTGCAATAGTAATACTGTTGAAAATTTTTAAATATGTTTCATATTGAAAAATATTTAACTGAATTCCTCTATTTAATCTCACTGAAGTTAGAAAACTCAAGGTACAACTGTTTTTTCACACATTTTATTAAGCTTTGATATTTCTGATAGTATAGCTTTATGAGGCCTTCAAGTGGGAAGAGACGAATGTATTTCCTCCTCAAGACAAAAGAACGATGTGAGAGTAATTTTACCTCTCAGTTTTTCTTTTGTTTATAGCTAAGTCCATCTCTTAACCTAGTATGATTAATCCTACTTGATTTGTTAATGTTTTTAGAACTTTATGAAAGGACAGGCAAAAGGAAGGAAAAAATCCTTTCAAGCACCTATCAATGATTCAAATGCTGTCTTGAATCATGAAGATGCGTATGACTGAAATCTGTCTATCGGCATGTGTCAAATACCACATGAAATGCTGGCAGGTGTGTAGCCCAAACAGATTATCAGGTCAATGTATTTAAACTAGCTGTACTCAGTTGAGAATATATAGTTTTTGCACTACAGATCAACGGCTTTTCAAAGACAAGATTTTGAGCTCGCAAACCATGGAAAACTTTCTATGTACACAATGTAGATTAAAATCTCACACGTGAAAATAAATCTAATTCAACTTTAGAATTTGAACATGCAAAGAGCCTGCCTGCAGCTCCACGTGGGGTCACTTCTTGCCCGCTTCTACCTCTCCCATACAGCAGAAAGCTTAAGCAAGTGAAAACTAAAAATACTGCTTTGCAAATAGAGTAAAAGAAAGAAGAAAACAGGCATGAACAACACCTTTCAAAGATATTGAGTGTTTGCCACAGCAGCAGTCTGGTGGCGGAGAGTTCAACAATATAATTACATGTTGGATAAGAAGGTATTTCCTTTTGTTGCCTTTGAATGTGGCACTTCTTTAATTTTATGGAATTTCCTCTTGTTAATGTGCTGTCTTACTGGGTGGGCAGAAGCTCACCAAGTAAATTCTGTCGGCTAGTTTCTGTTTAATATAGTTTTGCAATGACTGTTTTATTAATATCCTTTTAAAAGTAAACATTCCCAGTCTCTCCAGGCTCTCTTCTTACAACATGCTTATTTATTTCTTTATTTTCCTTTTGGTGATGATTTTCATTGCTGCCCTTTGATTTTTTTCTCATTTTGCTCTGAACTCATAACTTTCTCTTACAAACTAATGCCAACCACTAGATTATCAGTGCTCCTTTAATATAATATGTGGCATCAGAAGAACTCTATTTTCTCAGGTCCCAGTTAGATAACAGGTATTTCTTTCTCTGTACACATTCCTCTTTCGGACTCTCAGACATCCACCAAATGGAGTGGATTCTTCTTTGTTTGGTGGTATGGATACCTGCCCGTGCATAGGGTCCATTTAACATCTGTTATATGGTAATGGTTTTTTTTTTTTTTTTGTAGTTATTGCCCTGGATCTGATATAAGCTGATGAGCTAGTGGTGGAATGCTCTTGATTGCCGTTATCAGTTTTTAGAGTCAGGCAGTACTTTGCTCTCCCTTTCTCTTGGCATTTCTGGTGCCTATCTCATGCCTATCTGGTGCCTAACACCTACCTGCTGCCTTTCTTCTTATGCTGCCTCTGAAGTTCTCACCTGGAGATCCCCATTCCCTCCGTCTGCTCTCCGCCCTCATATGCCTCAAACTTTTATCCTGTTGGTTTGCGTTCAGAGCATTTTGGGCTCATATAGAAGGGGAACAAATAGACCTTACAGTGGAGGGCTTGTACCGCAAGAGAGCATGTACCTACACCGTCTCTTGTGAGCAGATGCGAGCTTGATCTGCTCATCTTCAGCTGGCCACATGCTGTATGGAGCCAAACCAGAAGCCCCATATCCATCGTTAACATTGTGTTGAGTCTGAGCTAATAAGCTCCGTCTCTTGGCAGGATGTGTTAGATCAGGCTTACTGCTGTGCTAATTGTGCTTACACAGCTTCCAGTTTGGAGCTGGCTCATTTACAGCTGGCTTGGATGGTGGCCAAGAAGGCTCGCCTCTGCCTGCAATATGCCATGTAGACATACACATATCCAGCACTTGAAAGTGTCTGTCAATAGCAGGAAATTATATTTGGAGGGAGGGGAAAATCTTTGGCCTGGCTGCATGCGTAAACGAGGGCAGTATTAATGAATGAGGAAGTAGGTAACAGTTTTAATAGGGAAAAGGATTAATTATTCCAAATGCAGACTTAAAACCACAAGTTATTTTCGGCCCTTATATTTGGCCTCATCTTGTTCCTCATTTACCACTTCTTTTACAATATTTCTTGGGAACATTTCCTAGGCTTAAGGCATTTGGCTGTAGAAGGAGTGAACAGCCTGGTGCTCTAGCTGGGAGAGACAAACTAATCTAACCACAAGGGCAAAATTTCAGAGAAGAGAAGTTTGCCTTTGTGTTTAGTCCATCCTTTGTTTTTGTCTACCTTTCCCCTACTTTCTATGTTAGCAGATGAATTTGTGCATTGGTTATAATAAAGTGTCAAGGATCTGCTCATCCTAGGATTAAAGTGCAGTGGTAACCTAAATGTACAAAATACTCACCAGTAACAGGAATTACACAGGGGAAAAAAAAAAGAGCTGTAAAAAGGCAAGGTTTGTTTACTTAGGTTTGGAAAACTAGAGCTCAGCATGGCTTGAAAGCCACATCCTTGACTGGTATAGATTGGTTTCATTGGCTACCAGCAGTTAGTTGTGTTGTTTCCTTCAGCAAGAATGTGTCCCCTAAAATATTATCTCTGTCTGTGGAGGAGTGTGGTGGTGGAAGGGAACGTGTGAGTGCATATGTATGTGCATCTAGAGAAACCCAGACTAATGTCTCCTTTTGTTGTGAAATAATACAATGGTTCATTAGCACATAGCTATGAGCACTACTAACATTTGAGCCCATTTTTCTCAAATTATTTTCTTGGTCGCAAGCATCCATGCACCACTGCATTAATTTGCTTGGCAGTTTAGAAGCCACTTCTCCATTTGAGCAACCCTCAAAAGACAGTGCCAACCTTTTAGTTCTGAAATTGCTGTTATTAGAACAACTGGGGGAATATATCTCTGCAAAGACAGAGTCGAATAATGATTTAGCTCCCAGAATTAATTTGAAATTTCAGCAGCATTAAGTAATATTTTAGTGGCATTATAATCCTGTACATTACATATTAACTCTGCAGACTGTACTTCCAGTGGAAGTGCACCACACTATTTGACACTGTAACACCATGGTATTATATTCAGGTCATTAGGGGGCATTTTACAGGATTTAAGTTATCTGGCAAAATGTCAAGGGTGAATCATACAAACTGTGTTTCTTTACAACTCCAAATATATACATCAGGGCTTTTCTTTTTAAAAAAAAAAAAATTACACGTAACTCTATAGTGTTCCTTTTCTGTCTCAGTCCGCTGTATCACCTGTGCACGGCTTGTGCTGTCAACAGAGCTGAGAGAGTAACTGAAAGAAAAGGGAATAATATAGATGGCTCAGCTGTTTGGTGAAGTAAGCTTTTTCTGTATGAATCAAAGTAATTGATAGATAAGCTTAAAACTGAGTATTTGACTTTGTGGCAGGTGTCAGCAGGTGTCCAGAATGATGGGAAATGCTGAGATCTGAGATGAATGTTTACCAGAGCAGGTTCCTAATGCTAACCTTTGGAGAAGGCAGGGGCACTCTTCTGCAATTGGATGCACCAAAGGAGGTGGACACCTCTCTCCTCTTTGTACCCTAGAAACTCATTCTAAATCGTGTGTGGCCCATCAGAACTATTTTGATACCTCTTTTCAAATGTACTCATCGTTCAGACAGCTGTGGTTGACTTTAGAGGGAGAGATTAGGCTGTGAAAAGCATGCGTTCACAGCAGCCTGTTGTTGCCTCTGGCAGAAGTTACTGCCATTCAGATCTGCAAGCTAGATAGTTCATATGATTATTCTGTGAACCATTAGGAACAAACTGAGCTGGGTTAGTTTAAACATGTAAATAGTAGCTTTGGATCATTCCTTCTGCAAGGAACAGATAATCGTCACAGAAGTAGCCCAGCTGGCTGGTAGGAAGCAAATTTCACTATGTGACTCTCTTTTCTTCACCAAGTTTTAACTACAACTTTTGGGATAATGACACTTGGAACACATGAAAATAATAACAAAGAAAAAAAAAACGGTTTGGTTGAGGCAAGTGAAGATAAAGTGACATCTAACTTCTAGTGGTGGAAATTGCAATGGTAAGCTGCTGTTTGGTCAGGGGTTGATAAACTTTTCCACCAGCAGAATCACAGTGGTGAATAGGACACATGGCTGTGCCCTTTCAGTGCTCAAAATGGTAGGGGGAAAAATAAAAACAGCAACAGTTTGCTTATTTGAACACTTTGTTTCCTTCTAGCTTAGAAGACTGGCCAAGTTCCTCTATGGTAATTCCTGTCATCTTCTTGCTGCACTCCATGTGATGGGAGTTTCTTAGAAAAATTCCAGGGGCAAGAGTTGTTTGGCTGCTGCGTGCCAGTGCTCTAAAGCAGTGCTGAAGGTATTGGAATTGATTTTTGTGGGTCTTCTTTCCAAAAATAGCCTTAACTTCACTATTAAGGAATGTTGCAAGGCTCATTTGTAGAGGAGCAGTGGCTGTGCACATGGGGAAATTGTCTTACTTGGCTGACCTGTTGCTGAAGGCGGTGGTGGAGGCAGACCAGCAGGTTAAGTACGGTTATGGACAACAGGTCCATGAACAGATACTGAAAGAAGCCTGTGTTCTCACCTGTGTAACAACTGTGGATGCCGGGGAGTAAAAGAGAAATAAACCGCAGGTAATGGCTGGGCTCATGTGCCCTACCTGTCGTCCTTGGAGACAGACTCCTGAGCTAGGTGGATCACTGGATTAACCCAGAATGGCATGTCTGATGTTCCCATGGCTTTCAGGTATATAGCAATACTTAAAATATTATGCTGTATTTTAAGTTACATCAAGAACAACAGAGGCATAGAGTATTCTTTGGTCTTGTACTCTTCTACATGAGTAAAAACTAAACGTTTAGGTTAATCATTTCAGGGGTTTTAAACAGCCTACTTTCAAAAAGGATGAAGTTTCAGTTAAAAATTTGTGGACTGCTGTCTCTGTTTTGATGTTGCTTTGGTTTTGCGTTTTTGTTTTTAAGATGTACAGCAAGAAGCTAGTTCTGTCCCATCATTTCTGTTGGGTGGCAAATTAAAGTCAGTGGGATTTCTTGGAAAATGGCCACAGACAACTCTCCAGAGAGTGGTTCTCTACTGATATGTGCAGTTACTAATGACTCCTATGAGCTGTCAAAGTAAACATAGAAAATGTAAAATATTGATTACATATGTAAGTACAAGAAACATGCATCTGTATACTAGCTCTCTAGAAACATGGAGATAAAAATAGATTTAAATCACGTTTTTTCTTTTTGATGCGGCACAACAAGTATATTGTGTTGCCATTGAGGAAATAGGTACAAACACGTAAGGCCGTGAGCTTGTGTTTTGTCGAGTGAGCTTTACTCAAGCTATATAGTTAAAGGAAATAACACCAGAAATCTTCTGGGACTTCTTTTCCTACATAAGGGACGTGTGCTTGTTATCATGGTGCAGTAGTGAGCAATACCGTGAAGTTCAGGCTGGGAGAGATCTTTGGTGTTCCATCAAATGTGTACTCTGAACCAGGTATTTACTGTAGGCCCTACACACTCGAAATGAACAGTGGCCTGGCACTTCATTGTACTGCCTTTTGAATATATTTGCTGAGGCTGCAACACATTTTTTTTCTTTTCACTTAGGTTTATGTAATTCAGCATCTGCCTTTCTCAACAAAAATAATCTTGCTGATTTCACTGATGGTACCTAGCTAAAGCCTGTTTTCCTCCCACCTTACTGGAGGCAAACATCTGGAGTACAGGCTTCAGCATCCTCGTCCACACCATTGCATCCACTGTGACTTTTTGGTTTGAACCATTGCCAGCTATGTTTTTTTTGTCCAGAAACTTGTCGAACCAACTTGTGCCTCTAGCTTCTTATAAGGACTGGTCAGGGAGATATGAAGATGATAGGATTCTTTTCATAATCCACATCTTAGAAGATGGTGTTTGTGTAATAAGCTCTGAGTAATTACATAATACAGTAGTCATCCAGCTAATGATTATGTTCATCAGTAGGGAACCTCAATAATAGCTCTGGCATAAATAGAACATTTTTAAATAGCCATTGTCAAATGGCTGTAAGTATTAGCAGTGTTTATCTGAAGTTGAACTGATACGAAGTTCACTTTCCAGTTCATTATACAACAAAAGTTCTTTATTCAGAATGAACTTTAATGATGAATTGAGGGTATTTTAGAAATAGTGTCTGCTGTAGAGTTTCTTTTCAATGCTCATTCCCTTCCTCAACAGTGTGGTGCATGGTTATAGAAATTAGTGTCAAATTACGCCTTATTAAAGAGCCTGAGTAAGCAATAACTACTCTGGTTCCTAGCCTGATGACATTATAGGTTCATACACGAAACCAGGGAATCGACCAAACTTGCTCGTTTTGTTGCGTATGGAGAGTTGAATTTCTGAAAAGACTAGTGGATTGGAATCAGTTTTGATATTAGTCAATAATATACCTGTGACAACATACAGCAGTGGGGGGGCCTGCCTTTGTCTTCTGTAGCTGGTAAATTCATTTCTTTGCATATAAATGCATGCAATTGATTTTTTTTTTTGCCACATGCACACACAAAGTGTATTATCATCCTGAAGCTTCAGGCTAAATGTGTGAGCCGAAGTGTTGTATTTCTAATGCCCTTTGCGTGAAATATGAAATAATTGCTCAAGTGTAGAGACTGTACATATATTTATGAAATGCAAAATAAGGGCATGGTGTCTGATTCCAAAAGTCTTAGGAAAATGTGTGCGTGATGAGGCCACACCATCTTCAACACAAATTTTTTGTGTTCTTGAATGTTAGATTTCTCAATCTTCAAAACTGGAGCGAATTACAATACCTGAAATAACTCTGTATGTGTTTATATTTAGTAGGAGTAAAATCACTTACACTGGGCTAACTTACTGCTACTAACATCAGCTGAATTCATTTTCATGAAGTAAGTGTTTCTTTTAAGTTTCTGTGCTGTGGAGCAGTGGCCTCCCTACCGAGAGGGGAAAAAACATACGGGTATAGCAATTGATTAAATAAATGAAGCAAGTGAATTGTGGATAAATAAAAGTAAGTGGCAAAGATATAATAGAGGGAAAGCAAAAAGCACTCCTTTGCAAAGAGCAGTAAACAATGGCCACCTCTCCAAGATGGTCCCAAACCCCTAGAAGAATCAAAGGCTTCATTCTTACTGAAGAGACTGAAAGAAGGTCGAGTTCAAAAGTAGCTTTGGGTCAAAAAGGAGGGAGGAGAGGGAGATGGTTCAATCACTGAGATGAGTAACTTCAGATAATGTTTAAGTGTCTGAGATGTCATTGAGAGAGCTGCTGCTTAGGAAGAGACCTGCCTAGCTTATATTTTCACTATAGAGCCACATGAAATCAATATCTGAAATAGGCTGCTCCAGGTGCAGGTTGTCATTATACCCTATTTACCGGTCTTTATTGATCCTATACTTCCATGTGTGTGACACTGGGTCTTTTGAGGCCACATGACTCGGTTGTCTTGTGGCAATAAGCCAAGCCATTCTATAAATCCTTCCTAATGAATTATGGGGAAAAAACCTATACTCTTCCTTAACTGGTTAAGACTTTTAGGAAGACAGCGAGGGCTCTTGTGTAATTTAACCCTGCTACTTGGGTAACATAAAGCGTGTCCTCACTTACAAAGCTATAAATTGGCATGAATGCTGAACGTACGCCGTAATCCATATTGCTACTTTATCACCTTCAAGTCATGGCTGAACTTTTTTTTTGTGATGCAAGTGGCGTCAAGTCCAACTGTACAGAAAACTGAAGTTAAAACAAGTTTCTGTAAGTGAAGGAGTTATTCTGACAAGAACTTTGTTTACTTTGGATGTATGATTATATTGGTATCATTGCAAATTTTTACACCGTTCCTCTGAACTTTACCAGTTTCCTTGTCTCAGGAATAAGGAGTTTGTAAAAGCCTGAGTAACTTGCAAGAAATGTATATCCTTGAGGTAAATGTCCGAGTGACAGCTTTTGGGACTAGATGTTATGTGAGGATTATTTTCATAGAACATGACCAGCTAGAAAATATCTGTTTCCAGCTGTGCGTTGCTATTATACTGTTCAACTCTGATCTGCAAAGCCTCTGGTGGGAGTAAAAGGGTAATTTGGTTTCTATGCCATTACTTTTGGCTCCCTCAGCTCTGCCTGCCAGAAAGACTGCTAGGGAGGTGGCACCAACTCTAGTTGGAGGCCATAACTAGCAGCGTACCCCAGGGGTCAATACTGGCTCTGGTACTGTTGAACATCTCCATTAATGATCAGGATGACAGGGCAAGTTTTCTGAGGGTACAGAACTGGGAGGAGTGGCTGATAGACCGGAGGGCTTTGCTGTTGTTTAGAGGCACCTGCACAGGCTGGAGAAATTCAACAAAGGGAAAAGCAAAGTCCTGCACCTGGGGAGGAACAACCCCAGGCACCAGTATGTGGTGGGGGCTACCCAGCTGGAGAGCAGCTTAGCAGAAAAGGACCTGGGAGTCCTGGTGGACACCAAGTTAAACGTGAGCCTTCCAACCTCAGCCATTCCTTGATTCTGTAACTGGCCATGCTTTCAGCGAGGTGGTTTCTCATGTACCAGGACCTCTTCTGAGGAAAATAATTGATTTTTGCATTGTCCTTGTATAGTTTTTAGTGAACT
Source organism: Chauna torquata (assembly GCA_013399475.1). Classification (NCBI taxonomy): domain Eukaryota; kingdom Metazoa; phylum Chordata; class Aves; order Anseriformes; family Anhimidae; genus Chauna; species Chauna torquata. The sequence goes on along the minus strand of VXAL01019891.1, from coordinate 1,289,744 downwards.
TGGACTTGGTAATTTCAAAAATTACCGCAGAATGAAATCTGAAGGGAATTCCACAGTGAGCATCAGGAGGCCAATACCTTTGCTGTAAGATAATGCAGGTAGTACAGCCTGGGAAAAAACAGGGCTGGGTGGTAGGTCGTGAAGCATTTGTAGCAGTAGAATGGCTTAATGTTGCTGAGAGTCCTTTCCTATATGTATTAAAAATAAAAATGATGGTGGGCCTAATCTCAGACATATGTACAAGTGTTTTGAGCAGATAGTCTCTGGATTTAGAAACAAGATAAGATGTAATATGCTAAGGAGGAAGGGTTTATTTAATTTTTTAAAAACTTTTAAACAGGTTCGGTCCCTGATAATCTGAGCAGCGGATACCTGTGGTTAGATTGTTGAGGAAGTGTCTTCTACAGGCATCTCAATATTTTAACTATAGTTTTTCAAAAAAGCTGAGGTGTAGTGCTGTTGAATGAGATAGAAGAGTCTGAAAACCCCACTGAATAAACTGATGTGTTCTTCAGGAAATTGATGATATATCAAAAGACATTTCTTCAGATAGCAATCACTGGCATAGTTCACCAAAATGAATCTGAAATTTGAACAATGAGAGAAGCCTGTGTCTGCTTATAATGGTGTTGGGTTTGTATACAGAATTCTGGGCTTATATTGAGAGGGGTTCTGACAAACAGCAAAACCAATGAAAACAGTTTCAGCCAGCAGTACTTTCTTGTGGCCTTAAGCATTCCAGGGTTTGTGTATGAGATTAATTCAATGATGATTTGATGGGGTTTTTTGTTTGATTGTTTTTTTTTTTTTAGTGACCAAACAGTCTCGGTAAAAGCAGGTCCTGTAGTTGAAAGATGAGAGAGATATTTAAACCGAAACATATTCTCCCAAACAGGAATAAAATTGACTGTATGTCTTTCTATTAAATCTTTGTGTACAGGGCACAGAAGGCAACATCCATGGTGGCTCTTTTATTTACTTACTAATTTATTTTAATGTTTTCTTTAATCTGTTTTACGGTTAATCTGGAATTTTTTGTCTGCCCTCAAAACTGTGGGAATGAAGGCAGTGTCCACTGGACAAACTGGAACCTTTCAATAAAGTAACTTGGTAGAAGGAACACGGAGATACAGGACTGGGTTTTGTTGTGGGTACCATGCATTGTACCTGTGTCTCTTAAAAACAAGTGTTCATAGGTTACTTCTGTAAAACTAAAAGTTACTGTTGTAAAGGGTGCTCTTGGCGCATTATGAGTGGAACCACAGGACTATTTGCGGAGACCTGTTGTGTCCCATGGAGTGGGATCAGCTTGTGGGCACAGAGCTTCTGAACGTGGGAGATCCACCAGGAAACATGAAAGCTTTAGGGTGAAGTTCAGGTTTTGAGAGGTGAGTAGCTCTTGTTTGGTCAGTCAGTGTATTTGTGTTTTACAGGCCTGTTGAGATGACCTTTACATTTAGTGTGGTGAGCAGCATAAATGGGCATTGCTTGCCTTTGCTGAGCCACTGGTTAAGTGACCAAATACCTAAATGAGCTGATTTTTGCGCTGAGCAGCTTTTTCACAAACGGTGTCATTCCATCTTGTTCCACCTTTCCTACCTATCTAATAAAATAAGTGATCTTTGTTCGCACATGGGTGTCTTGGAGTCATTAATTATTTATCTTCATGACTGCATGTGTATGAGAAGGGATTTGGTTATCCCTGTTTTACAGGAGACAGATGGGGCACGAACTGACTTGTAGATTGTGTGCTATCATACGGTGCTAAACAGAATGATTGTGTCTTAAAGCCATGAGGAAGGGACTTTGTCATTTCATTTTGCTTTATTTTTAGAGGATTCAAGAGCAAACTGCTGCAATCATCTGACTGGAAAGAATATTACTTTTGCTCACTTTGCTTAATCTCTAGAAGTCCTTATCAAAAATCGTTACTGTTTCAAAGTCTCATAAAGGTATAAGAGTCTTGTATCTACTGAAGGAAGCCCAAACCAGTTCAGTTGTTTCTTTTCAAGGCACAGTGCAATGTGTCTTTTGTGTAGCCAGCCTTGGCAATGCCTTCCCCTCCCCAACTTCTTTGTCCCCCTTCTTCCCTTCCCCCGCCTCCCCAATTATTTTTCCAGAGCCCTTGGCTTGCTGCTTCTGGGGCAGCAGCAGCAGCTGCTAGTGCTGTCCTGTAATTCTTCCATCTCAGTCACAGGGGACTGGAAGGGAGAAGACAGTCTGTCTCAGCAGCAGTCCACCAGCTGCTGCTACAATGTATAATGCGTAAATTTGCAAAATATAGCTTTTAATTTTGCTTTGCAGTCAGAATGAAAAACTAGAACACACCACCACTGCCATCACTGATTGATTAATAGAAATCTACGTTCCCTGCTCCTTGGTTGAGACTCAGACCAAAAGTACTGAAGTGGCTAAAAATAAAAGGTAAGAATCCTGACAGACTTTCAAACTGATGGAGTAATTAACAATACAATGTTGTGTATGTATACTTGAGAATACACTGCAGGAAAAAAAACTGTTGAGTAACACAAAATATTCATCTACATCAGAGTGTAAAATTACGCTTATGGTCCTATTACTTTCTGAAGTATGCAGATAAACAGGGTTTCTTTGTTTGTGTCAGTGAAGGAGGGAGTTCCCACAGATTCTAGCATAAATAGTTTTCCTGAAAATGTATATTGAAATATATTTTTTGGTTTTGGGATTTTCTTTTGAGGGATCAGAGAAAGGATGAAGGAGAGTAGGGAGCATAGTTACTGTTCTTTGTTTGCTAGCCGTGAGGTTAGAGCATGAACAATACTGTTTGTTCTGTGCCCAGTCAGCACTCTGAGTGAGGAAACAGCACATAGAAAAGGTAAGCAATCCCCAAACTACCCTTATAAATGGGTTTGTAAGCTAATGTAGTGTGTATTTAAGAATGTCCAATCTCTTTGTTGGACCATTTGAGAAGAATCAGCCAAAACATGGCCTGAATTTGTGACAGAACATGCATGCGCTGAATAGTTTGACTCAGTGTGTAGTTCAAAAGGCTTGAACTATAAAACGCTATTCATCTATAAAAATAATTCATGTGGTTGTGGCACACATTGTTGGCCGAAGAAAGACTTCTGTGTGTATAGCTGGGAGAACTAATTTTATCAGAAGTCAGTTTTGCAGCTAAAGTCCCTAGAGACCCTGTTGCCTTCTTTGTTTTTCTTTAAATGCTCTGAAGTCCTTTGTTGTGGAAGCTGTACAGGAACTGCAGTGCATGGAGGCTGGCACAGGAGCTTTTATGTGCCAAGTTGTTATGGGGAGCATGAGACGGTCTGCATCCAGGCTTCCTTGCTGATGGAAGAGCTGGTGGCAGCTGGCTGTCTACTTTTCTCAGTTGATTTCGTTGGGAGCAAGAGACTTGGAGAAGCCAGCTGCCATGTTGGCATGCCTGCTAGAGGTTGTGCGCGAGGAACGTTAGTGATGGTGTTGGCTGTGGCCCTCCAGCATGCACTACAGAATAAACCCAAATGCTGAGCAATCACTGATCACATTTTGACAATGTGTCCACATTTTTAACTGTTCTGCTGAACATCTGCGGGTATGCTAGCATGTAGATTTTACGTTTTGCTACTAATTAGTATACATTGGGTCCAAACCGAAGCTTCAAATGCAAAATTTGCCTGGATTTGTGTGAGAGCAGGTCTGGACCTTACCTTTGTGCAACAAGCTAAATCCACCAGTAACAGTATGGTGTAATCTTGTACCGATCCCCCAAATCACCTATCTTCATTTTTGTACATCTGAAGTGATGCTAATGTCAACAATCTTAAGTGAAAGCATAAGGAAACTCTAATCTCACAAGACATAATACTCCCAGTAAATACATTGTGCAGACATGCTGGCAGAACTAAACTAAATCTAGATCTGTCTTTGGGACTCCAAAGGAAAATAAAATAAAATAGTTTACAGAATCAACAAAGCATACTGTGTGCACGTGTGTGCACCTATTATCTTAAATTTGTTGGAATTTTTTAGCATATGAAAAGTATAGCCCCAAGTGTACACCATGCCTTCCGGCTCCAGGGCAAATACAGTAAGAAGAGATTTATTATATGGTGACCCATTATACAGGCACCTGGGAGGTAAGAGAAAGGAAGAGGAGTGTTTTGCCCTGAAGTCCTTCCTGTTTTTTTAAAATAAACATGGTATGCTCAAATATTTATATAAAAGTAGTGTTCAGTGGTCTCACTTAATTGGGGAGGGAAGTCAAATCCAGTGAAGTGCAAACGCTTTGTGTAGTTCAAGTGCAGTGTTCTGGGTATGCTGCCCACACACTCGCAGGGAGGGAAGATAGAAATGAAAAAACGAGAGACTGTTCTCAAGTATTCACAGCAGAATACTTGGAAACACTACTTCAGCTAACCTTCATAATATCACATGTTACTAGTTTTTCAAAGTATCAGGAATTAACTGTTGAAAACAATCTGAGCTTTAGACCTTAAAGGAAGATCACTACAGTATGTTTTAAAACTTCAGTGGCAGCAAAACGGATTGCAGCTTGCTAACTTGCTTCTGACCGTATGGCAGCACAGGCCTGTAAGACTCACAGTAAAGATGCGAAGAAAGCAAGCTCCCAAGCTCTCTTTTTCCAATTTTCATTTGTCTTCCTCTTGTAATAAAGGCATCTACCTTCTGCCAGTGTTTCCTGAGCTATGCAGTGAGTTCTTTTGAAGATTATTAAATTGGCATTTTCTTGACTTTTCCTTCCTTTCAAAATTAATATCTTTAGCATTTGACCAGTCAAACTGCCAGGCACAGCTTCCATGCAGTAGTGGTAATCTCAGCACTACAAACAAGACCCTTGCTAGATGCTGATTCTTACAGCACAAGTTGTTTTCTATCTATTCTGCAAGGAATGATTTTTAATGAAAAGAACAGCATTAAATTCTCAATGACAACCAACCTTTACTCATTTCTTCCCCTGTGGGGATTTGATCAATCTCTGCAGCTTCCTGCTTAGATGCTGTACACAGGAGATACCACTTTGGGGGCACAGCTAACCCATGAATAATTGAAGGAGTGGTTTTTGTGGGAATACTTTGAACTTTTCCAGCAGTTACAGCCTGACTATGTATCTCCCTTGTAACTCTTTACATCAAAGTTAGAAGGTGGCCTTTACTATTGTATCGTTTCTATAAAACTTTGGCTGTGCAACAAGCCCATGGTCTAATCTGTTGATTCATTCTGGTGCTTAGAATAAAACATTTTAAGCAAAGAATAATAGGGAAAGGAATAATAGGAAATAGTTTCAGAAGAGGGAACTAAAAACACATTGCAGCCCACCTGAAAGAATATGATATCTAGACAATGGGAAACGTATTTCTTAATTCCACAGCCAGAAAATTCCTTGATAATCAGACCTTTTAAAAGTACTTATTGCCCAAGATCACGCCTTTAAAGGGAGGGAGAAAGAAAGAGGCAGAACACAACGAAAGTTCTAAGCCTGCTAAACGTGTCACTTGGGATAACATCACTTCTGTTTGTCCTGAGTAAACACAATGCCAGATCAAGAGCCAGAGGATAATCTTTCACTCTAAATTGTTTTCCTGTAATATCTGAGGCTACACAGTATAAAATCGGGAGTGGAGAAGGCTATCCACAGCCTTTCACTTTGCCTGCTGATACAAGCATGATTTCATTATACAAACATTTGCTCCATTAATTGTGATTATTCCTAATCCTCCATTTTGCTTAATGGCAAAACATTTCACTGGAGGAAAAAAATTAGATTAAAGTAAAGACTCTCAGACAGTAAAGGCTACTAATTGAAAATGGAAGGGATACTCCCATGATGTAAACTCAAAATTACAAAAATTATTACTGAGATAACTTGGAGAAGTGATACCTCAAAATCCTTGGACGTGCATTTTGGCTTAAGTTTTTGTATGGTTTAATGCAGTATTTTTTTCCTGCTCTGTAAACATAAGAGCCTAGCTTTAGTAAACATTTACACCTATAGTTATACACGTGTATGTTTGTACAATGTGCATTTCTCTCTTCTGAGGGAATGTAGAGGTTTGGGTTGTGCGTGTTGTGTGCACAGGAACCTCTGAAAGCAGGTAAATCACAGAAGCAGGTGCTAGAACTTTCTGATTGCTTTTTTTTTGGTGCCGTTTAGTGACTGTCTTCTCCCGCAGCAACCATGCTTTGAGGTCTTGGAATAAAATATTTCTTTTCTGTGTGAAGTTTGTGGGGCCTTTGTTTCTGTTTTTTCCTCCACAGGCTGTGTTATACAGCAATGTAGAAGCCTTACAGTTTTTCTTCTCTTGAGGTTGGTGGTACTCTCATCAAAGCAAAACTGCAGCATGTGGAGGTTAACGTAACCCCTCTTCCTTCCCCAGCCCACACGGGAAGTGCAGAGCAGGGAGCTGCTCCTGGGTCTCCTTTCCCATACCACAAAATCCCGACCAGCAGGCGCAGAGATGGGTGTTGAGCGCATAGAAGTGTGAATGTGGACACTTCTCTGAGAAAGTCAGCAACGTTCAGTGCTGTAGCTGTGCCTGTCAAGTGGTAGGATAGTAGTGCTTCACAGGTGTCTTTTGAGGTCTTATACTATTAAAGCTTTTGAAAGAAAATATTAGTCCGAAAGACAAAAACCCTCAAATACTTGTCAGTAATTCCTGTTGTTTTGAGGAATTTAAGCCTACATAGTTCTGGATCTTTGGTTATTTTCAGTTTCTTGTTTAACACGTTTTGAGATTCATAGTGTGGCATGTAGGTGACGTCTGTCATTAAGGAACCCCAGTGAAATACAAATTCATGTGATTGAAATGACTTTCTCTGAAATCAGCTAATTTCTGTGCATTTTCTGTTCTGAGCCTCCCTCCATTCCCCTACCCCCAGGTCCATTAGGCGTAAGTCGGATTAGCTCAGTGACTCTTATCAGACCTCCTTTTCCTTACCCCCAGATAAATTTATACGACTTAAAGAGTGAACTCCAGGCATAACCTTAAATCCTACTGGGGACAGGAGCTGCATTTGCTGAAGCTCAGTGCTGGTGAATAGTACCCCACTGTGCTCTATATGGGAAAGTGTGTGGGTGGCAATTTACATGGTAAACAAAGGCAGGCAGGGAAGGCAGATAGTTAAGCGTATGTTTCTTAATGCTTTCGATCTCCTTAAAATGTTGCTGTTGAGAATTAGCAGCAAGAAATATCACAAAAGAAAGATTGGTGTAGATTTTGCTATTTTTAAGTACAAATCTTTAATTAAAAGGAATTTTAATGCATGCTTATTGTGAAATTCAATTTATGATGTGAAATTAAATTTAGGAATATCAATTGTCTTGATCTCATGGTAATAGCAAGTAAAGACTGTACCTGCATCTGTTCCCTTTAAAGATAAATGGGAACCTTTTATTCATCAGCAAAACAGGCTCACAGTCTAACAGTGGACGTGAGATCATCCCCCTCCTGCTGCCTTAAGTAGGTTCTTTGCTTGTTTGTCATCAAAGGTGTAGGGAGGCAACATGAATTAGATGGCAAGGGACTGGAAAGAGTGTCAGGAAGTATTGACATCCTTATTTGTGCCGCGTATCTACTGTGTGACCTTGGACAAGTCTCTTCACCTATGCCATATCCTGTTATTAGATTATAAATCTCTGCTGGGAGAATGCGTGTTGCAGTTTGCTTTTGTATCTGGCAAGGGGTCTATAGATATTATTGTAAAACAAATAATAGAAATAAGGGCAGCATTTTTTTTCTGGAACACTAGCCTTTGATGGAGACAGAGGTTTCTGTTTCAACCCAGCTCTCCTGCTCTAATGCCCAACTTAGCTGCAAAAAAGGCACAGCTTTATTCTGTTGCCTTCCTAGTCGAATGTTTAGCAGGAGAAAAAAAAAAAAAAGCTTAAAATTTTTAAAGATAAATGTTGTGAGTGACTTTGTAGCCTCTGAAAAGTGTTGCAAATACTTTCTAAAACAGGAAAAGTAAGATATGATTATTTGGAATGTTTTCTCCTAGATTAAAGTAGGAATTTTTCTGTGGCATTGGTGTACGAGTTGTGTGTTTAAGCTGAGGTTACCACGTATGCTTCCCCAGGGGAAGGCTTGTCATCCAGAAGTAGCCCAGCAATGTGGTAACTGTTCCCCACACACATCCTAGCAAGTACAGCTCGCGGCGCTTCGGGGAAGTAACTGCTTTATTCCGTGTGATGAGCCTCTTGTTCCAGTTCACCTCTCGTTTTGCACTGCTGCCCCTCGTGCCTGTGCTGATGCTGGGAAGGGGCCTCGCGTGGGAGACGCTCCCTTCCAGCTCGCTGACTTGCATCCAGGCGGCTTGTGTGGGCTGCCATGCGGAGAAGCTGCTAGTCTGCGTGGAGGGAGAGCTCGTTGTGCAATGCTTCGCGTCGCGAGGGTTTTGCCAGTACGGCTGGCCACAGACTGGTCTCCGTCCCTGCACTGAGTTTGACTTGCAGTGTGGTTGATTTGTAGGCTTTTAGCTCTGTCTTTTGCAGGGTTTACCAGTAGAAATTTCATGGATTTGCATGTCACGGGGAGGAAAAACTTGCTTGCAACTCTGTCAGCTTTTCTCTGGAAAAGCTTGCAGATCTGGAGCAGTNTTTGCTTTCTTTTTAACCTTTAAAGCATTTAGGAAACTGGAATTATGTTTTCCAAGATTTTTGCTACTAACGCACTAACAAAAAATGGAGATAACTAAGATTTCCATGCAACGTCACTTTAATTCTAGGACTCGAGTCTTTAATTTCAAAATAACATTTTAATTCAAAACAACATAAGAAAGATTACTTTTTAATGGTTTTATAATGTCAGAAAGGATAAATATGTCAGTCTAATCTATGTGCCTGTATAGAGCCAGGAGTCTCCTTTGCAATAATATTTCTATCACACTTTAATTTGTTGAAGCTTTTAAAAGATGTCATGTGATGCAGTAATTTAAAAAAGTAAAAAATTAAGATAGCAGAGGCATGACATGAATATAATGTAGTGTTCATGTGGTTCAAATTGCTTTGAATAACGTTCATATGCTGTCCCTATTTGTTTCTTGGGTATCACTTTGCTAATAGCAGTGAGGGCATTGACTGAGGCCTTTCCTGATAATTATATCCTAAATATAATTAAACATCAAGATGGTGCTAGCAAGATGCTAATTGGCTTACTAATAAACTTCAGATTTTTCAGTTTCTGAGAATCATTAAATTAGAGCACTTGATGCAACAGTTCTCCGAAAGTGGCGACCGCTGCTCAGAGCGCCTGAGTAAGCCAGCGGGCTGTCCTGTGGTGCCGTAGCAGGGGCGATGGCTTTGTGCGTAAGGCACTGGCGAAGTGCTGGCTCGGTATCCGTGGGACCTCAGGAAAGGCACTTGATTAATCCCACTGAGTAGAAGAGGCGTAATAGCACTCACTGTCATTTCCTGTCTTTTTTGATTGTAGGCATAGTCTTTTTGTTTTATACACTTGTGAAGTTGGTTGTTGGCTTACGGCACGGCTGTAACACGGCAGTTTTGATAGTGTTTGCCATCGTGCGACAAAACCGTTCGGGGTTGTCTGTGTAAGTGGGGATATTTCAACTACAACCATTTTCACCTATTATCAGTTCAGCTGTTTGGAAAGGCAACAGATGTTGCTTAGACAGCCTGCCTTATTCTTCCAAAAGCCAAAGCTCTCTTGGAAGCAATAATTGTAATTTTCAGAACCACGCTGAAGTGGGAGCAGTACAAGACCAGCAAGCAAAAGGAAATGGAGGTTTCAGTGAGTGCTTCTGTGAAAGTCAGAATGCAGCTGGTCCCCAGCAAGGCAGGCTGTTGTTCCAGTACATGGTGTGCATGTTGGGTAAGTGTGACTACCAGCGGGGGTTCACGAGGAAGTTTGGCTTATTTTGGGACATCTGAGCTGGTTTCACCTCAAGCTGTCTGGTCCCCTTCTCAGAAGCTGTCTCCTCTGCTGCAGCAGGGCTGACAGAGCTGCTCACAAAGCAGCAGCTGCTGACCTGCTGTGAGTGACAGTCTGGCATATTAAGGTAAACCAAAAAGCAGTGCTACTGATGTAATAATCTTTATAGTGGCAGTCTACCTGTGATACATGATGTGTGAAGCCTTGAGCTGAGGCTGCTACACAAGGATGACCATGCAATGATGGCTTTCAGTGGGAGCATGTTCCAGCAAGGGCCAGAAACCATTTCAGTCTACCATGAAGTAGTTGTAGACAGTTCAGAAAAAAACATTGCATGTAATTGGCAGCAAACGCCCCTACTTTTTTTTTTTAAACAACCTATTGTTGCTGAAATTTCTCTCTCTATGAAATAAAGTTTTTGAGTTATTGCTGTTTTATTACAAGGCAAGTTGAAGTTTAGCTTATCCCCTATTTTCTCAAATACAAGGGGTCTACAGTTGAGCCCAGGTATAGGAACTTACATCTACTGAAACTTGTGATACAGTGAAATTTTTTGGCCCTGGTGGGCATTATATCAAACATGATTTTAAACCTATTTGTTGCATCACTTAGAGTTTTTGAAACCTTTGACTTTATGCTGTAACTGCTCTCAAGAGCTGATTTTTATCAAAGTTTCATTATATAAATCTTTTTTGGTCTTGGGAAGATAATGCATCCTTGTGCAAAACCAGCTTCTTGCTGAAATCAATGAATAGCGAAGCCCAATTGCTTTCAGGGCAGTACTATTGTTGCAAGGTTATCAGGAGGTGAAAGGTACAAATCAGCTATTGGCTCCAATAACTCCTATGAGGGAAATATGGGAAAAAAGATCTCTCTCTTTGTAAATGAGATAACATAGTGGATGACTAAGGAAAGATTCTGACCTTTTCTGTAAGAGGTGCAAGTGCAACGACATTTTGAGGCTCTAGAAGAAGAGGTTTAGATGCTCCCATCTGGGTTGTAATGGGAGGAGAACTTCTGCAAAGAGCATTCATAGTGCTTGTCATGCGTTACAGTTGTGCATCATGCTTTAAAAAGCAAACCTTTCTCACATGCCTCTGAACTGCTAGGCTTGTTTGGAAGAAAGAGAAATACCCCAGAAAAGGCTATTCTTGAAATATTTGTGACCATTTGGGAACCAGGAAGAAATGAAACTCTCCCAGGATTTTTAGACCAAAGAGATGCTGGTAAGTATGTCTGCTTCTGGAAGCCAGCCCAAACCTCCGGGAGTTTAGAGGTTTGCACAGTGTTAGTGGCAATTAATGATGCCTGAAAAAACAGATTCATGTATTGGGTTTTGAACAAGGAAAACTTGCTGTGAAATACAGATTGTAATGTATTTTAAAGCATTTAGAGAACTAAAGAATGCTTTTGGTTTCTTCCACCCTGGCATTTTCCCCCTTCTGTTTCTGTTCCCAATACATCTACAACACCGATATTATGGGAATTATTTAAGAGGAGGAGGCCAGTGGACACTCTTAAATGTGAAAGGTAGACATGTTAAGGTTCTGAACGGCATTCTGCTCTCTCTCCTTATTTGAAGAAGCATCTCTTTAACATTTAATACTGTTAGCACATCAGCATTGTAAAAGATGATGGTATCATGTTTAAAATATACCAGATACCTAAGGATATACAGAATATGTTGTCATCCTGTGTTTATAACACAGCATGTCATGAGTTCAAAACCTTGAAAATTCCTTATTTGTGTCACTGAGATTAGGAAATACGATTTTACAGGCAGCCTATTGAGTTCCTATCTCAGATGAACTGGAAATCCAAAGTCTTTCAAATTGCCTACGAACAAAAAAGTTTTGGAAAAATTGCTTTGAAAGTGGTGTCTCTTAAATGAAGCAGCATGCTGTCATCCTCTACCTTCTTAGGAACTTCGTCTACAACATAGTTCTCTAACAAAAATATTAGTGTACCTGCATTGTTGCTTCAGCTCTCAAGAGCTGCAGGGGTAGTGCACTCCTGACCAAGACCCTGGCTTATCTTAGCCACTGACTCAAGACCAAGTCTTGATGCTCCTCATTATTGAGCCTGTGAAGCTTTCAGAGAAAAAGGCAGGGAACCTTGATATTTCAGAATATTTCAGATTCAGCCACTGTTTTCTGAGGGAACCTTCTTTCATCAGGAAAGCCTGTTCAAATCAGTAATCCTGGATCCTGATCCCAACAATGAGCTGCATGCAAGCGGAAACCTGCCTATATGGAATTTTCTTGAAGGTTCAGTGCCTGTGAGTTACTGAAAAGTATCTTCAGAAGATTAGAGCTAAAGCTACTTGGTCTATGTTCCCTTAAGATATTTTTTAACCATTCTGGAGATGTCAGCTTAGTGTGGCCTTACTTTGCTGTGAAAGGGCTTTCCCTGCAGGGGTCTTGCAGATCCCAGCAGATGGGAGGGAAATGGGAGCTCCCAAGAAAGTCATCCCTTACCACACCTTTCTTCTCCTGGGTGTTTGGCAAGCTTGTTTGCTTTGGCAAAACTGGTAATTGATGAGCAATTTTTAAGAAAAGTTTACTAATAACTTACCAAAATAAATGTTCCAACTGTTATGCTGTTTTATACTTTAACTTATTTATTAACGTTTATGCACAAACAATTGAGATGCAGTATGTTTTGGCAAACTAGCTACTTCTCCAATGAAGCTTGCATTTGAAAATAAACAAAACCCTAAAACCCAAGGGGAACTGGTGTATCTTCCCTTTTGTTCTATTAGCATTTACTGTGGTTTTAAGGCAGAGAATAAACTGCAGTTTTGGAAAATGCTGTCATATAATGCTCAGAGTCTGCAAATTCTGGTCCCTTGTGCATTACCTACAGTTATGAAAAGGGAAACATACTTGTATCTTCATGATTAAAAAGAAATCAGTATGCTCTGTTTTTATTAAAAAAAAAAAAGCACAACTAAATTTTATGCATTTAAATAACAGTGCCTAAAAGGGTAGGGATTAAAAGTGCTAGTAAAAGTTTTGAGATTTTTGAGCTATAAAAATATTTACTCGTGTCAATGCTAAATCTAGAGTTTAGAAAAGCACATGAACACATATTTAACATCAGCCTTGATCTTATTTTCAGAGTACTTAGTGTAAACTTAATGGTACGTGTTAGTGCGGTCCTGACTCAGAGCTATAACATCAATCAAATAACTAATAAAAGGAATTAGTAGTTCCACAGAGATTAAGTGAGCTCCAGGAAATCCAAGTGTTGGAAACTTGCAAGTCCAAGGATCTTGGCAAAACTCTCTTTTATGACAAGACTAAAAGTAGGTATTTTTGTGGTTGACTGGCCTGTTCTGAAAGGACAGAAGAGAAGGAATGCAAGGGGATCTGGAAAATGCTGGACCTAGTGGTAACTGGGTAAAACCACCAGGTTTCGTTCACCACACCCACACAAAGCAAGGAAAAATGCTCTTTTCGTTTTCTCTTTTCCCAAAGTTGCTGCTAGACCAGCAAGCAAAGTAGACAGCATCTATAAGAAGGGCAACATCCACATTTGCAAAGAGTATCCTTTACCAATCCGACACAGAGTTTATGAGCGGTATTATTTAGCAAATCCAGTAAACAGGGAATGGATGAGAAGAAGTCTTTGAGTAGGATAGGAAGATTTTCAAAGTGTTAAAGGAAATCTTTGTCTGCATTAGGCAGACAAAGCCTTCACTATGGTGATTTTACAGCTCCATGAAGGACCTTGCCACACCAAATCCTAAAGGTAAAATGCTTCTTAAATGTTCAGCTACATGTTAACTACTTAGATAGTTTTAAGAATAATACTTTCTTTAAAATATTTAAAAAAAAAAAAAAAAAGTAATTTTCAGTAACAACCGAAGGCAATAGGCTGGGACCGGGCGATGTAGGTACCATTTTGGCTGTCACTCTCCTTGTATGGCTTTTGGGAAATCACTGGCTCTTTCTGTGACTTAGTGTTTGTCTTCCAGAGAGAGGTAAAACTATTTCTGTCCTGCCAGTTGACAATCTTGAAAATAAAGCTGACGCCTGTAAAGATTTCAGCAGCAGGTGGACTTAGATCTTTTAAATGTCTGACCATTGCTGCATTAAAAATAAGATTTTTTTTTTGCATACCAAACCAGGTTATACATGCATTTGAAATGTTCAGAAATACGAAACTGGTTCCCCTGATCCCAACTATCACATTCATGTTAGTAATTATGTTATTTTGTCCCAGCAGAAGTCTTGTAATAGTGCAGGTCCTGCAGGTTGACGCTGCACACCTTTTCTCTTCCAACAGAATATATTTCCTAAGTCAGTACATTTTCAATCAAAAGGTTTTTTGCAGTCTCCTTAAAATCGAAAACAAAAATGCAGGGTTATTCAAGTTAAAAAAGCTACAATTTGTGGCACTGTTCTGTGCTTTTTAATCACATTGGGCAGCATCCCAGGGGTGCCACTTTACCATTGCAACCAGCCACTGACTTACTCTTAAGTAGGATTTTAATGAAGGTCCTGGTGAGGATGTAGTAAAACATCTAATAAGGACACTAAATGCTACCTTTTTGTCACTTTCAGCTCCTGCAATATAAGAACTCCTTTTTCCAAAGGATACTTTGTACAGCTGACAATCACAACTCTTGAGGTTTTTTTTCTTTCCCTCTGTCCACACGATTTTGTCTTAGGATCAAGCTGAGACTTGTTTTTGTTCCTCAGCTAGTCCAAGCCCCCTCCCTAGCCTGAGAGTAGTTGCAGATGCTGTCTGTTAAGATTGGTTTCCTCCGTTTAGCCTTGGAGATGAAAACTCCTACCCTTCCTTTCTCCCTTCAACACTGATTACCTTCTGTAAACCTGCTTCAAACCTTGTTGTTCAAAAGAACATCGTATAGGATGGAGAAGGGATGGGAGAAAATGCACTGGGGAGGGTAGCAGGGGAAATGAAACTGCTTCAGTGTCTGGTTATAGCTAAATTTCTCTAGATACTCCACAAAGCTTTAGATCTTTACAAGCTTCCTCCCAAGTGCCTTTGTTCTTTGTACAGCTCACTTGCAAACCTGGCATGTGGAATTGTTTTATTCAAACTTTACTGAAAGACAGGATGTACCTTAGAATTAGAAATATGATGGGCTGTCAGCCTCTTCCCCAAATTCCATCAGATCTCGATAGTTCTTAATAAATGAACTGACAGCTTATTAACCAAATAGTACAACAGGAGCTTCATTCTGCTGTAAAGTTTTAAATCATATTGTTCTAACAGGTATGCAATTTATCCCCACCTCTTCTTTGGCAATGAGAAGTAAATAAGAAAAAGCAGTTTTTCCCCTGATGTCTGGCCATATTAATAAAGAATTTGAACTTATGTCAAAAGTTAAGATTAGATATCCTGCAGAAATACTCTCAGGCTCTGAGAAATTAAATGACAGCTTGTTTAAGGGTGAAGTGAAAACTTGGAGTATTGAAGATGCTTAATGCTTTTCTGTTTAGTTTTGTGATTCCTGGTAGACAAACACCATATCTAACAGAAGGGGGAAGAAGAAGAAGAAGAAAAAAAACAAACCACATAATTTAAATTAAGATCCTGTAAGCCTACTTAACTAAATATTTGATGGAAACTAGATGACTGGCAATGAAAAATCTGTACCATTCTACCCATACCTGTTCCACCTGCTGTAAGTATTGTTGTATTAAAAGCTGATTTTGAAAAATAAGTTGTGATCTTCTATACAGATGTAACTATATTCATTTTCTGTTGCCACAGCTAGCACAGTACCTTGCTGAAGGACAGACGTAGACACACCAAACTTAAGTCTCATTCAAATAGAGGTCTTAGAATTTTTCATCGTTAGATGATTCACTTGATAAAATCTGTCTGAGGATAAAGCTGTAATGAGGGAATGCTGCTGCTGGCTGCGTATTGCTGTGCGGTTTTGCACAATTGTGTTTTTCTTCCTCAAGTTGTGGAAAACTGTTATCACAGAAAGTACCACCAAGAATGATTCTTTTATTTATCTTTTCACTTAGAAGGTCAGATACGAGTTAAGTAAATTAGGGACTGCAGTGCTTTATCAGATCTGTGACCACTTCCTTTACAATAATTAAATAATAGAGTACAAGAAATGGTGCTTACAGCCTAAAACTCTCAATGTGGCTTTCAGAGAATCAAGTTGGAACAAATGAACTGGACAGAAAAGTGTTTAACTGCGACTTTTCTCAAAGGTGCTGATCTGTGGGACAACCTGGGCACACCACGGGGCAAGTGGCTCCCCTACATAGTGTTTTCTCTCTGTGAGAAATCATGGGATACTTCATGAGTGAAATGTGAGCTCTCACGTGCCCGGTGGCCCCCAGACAAGTTGTCTGTCAGTGGAAGATAAGGGCTCACGGTCTGGGGAAGCTTGCTCTGCCAGGACTGCTACGTGCAGGCCTCTGGTGTGCCCTGGCTGGTGTGGCCGTGCCACGTGTGCGTGGGGTGCAGCCGTGCGTGCCTCACAACGTGCTGCTGGCGTAATGGACGTGGAGCTGGCGGTGTTGTTTTGCACCGTGGTCAGCTGCTGCATGGTTAATCACCCAACCATTTTCATAGGTTATGGAGAACTTTATTAATAATTGGATTTACTTGTTGCACGGAAAGTTTGTTGTCTGTTTCAGTGGCTAGACTCCATTGAATCTTGCATTGAACTGTTTGTTGGGTGTTGCTAATATTTATACAAAAATCTTCTCTGTCTGGTTTACCAGTGGTAAATTTTCTACCTAGCTCCTTTAAACATGAACATCACTTTCCTCAGTACTACCTTTATCACAGGCTAGCTACGAGTGACAGCTCAGGTAATTTGTTTGTTTTGAGAAGTACCAGCAGTTGCTGTCTTCCTTCCAGCAGTAACTGGCGATAGCCAGTAAGGAAGCCATGCAAGATCTACAGGGCTGTGAAAGTATTTGTCAGAGAGACAAAAATAAAAGCTTTTGGTAGGCTTTATTCCTCTGAAGGTGTGTGCTGTAGTATTGCTGTTTATTCCGAAGAGCAAGAAGTGGAAAATACTGTGTGCACTTTCATCAATAATTTATATGAATCAGGGTCAGTTTTTTACCTTTTATTTTAGCCTCATGATTAGATTTATAATGAGAATGAATATGTTTGTGTACACTCGCGCCTTCTGCATTGTAACTATTCCAGATTCCAAAAATTCCTGAACACGCATAGGCTTTGTCCAGGTGCTTCTACTGGGCGGGTGAGCACTGACCTGGTGTGCATGGTTCCACCGCGCCGCTCCACGGAAGCCAGCTGAGCCCAGCACGGTCCCCAGTGGCCGCAGTGCCAGCCAGCCAGCAAATGCGCCTGGGGAGCCAGCGCGTGGGTCGGCTCAGAGAGAACCAGAAAGCTGCAAATTTGGATGTGATGCCTTCCTTGCAATTTGATTCTGTTTTTTAATTTGTAGTAGGCTGTTCAGTATGTGTTAGTTTCCTTAAAGTTGCCATGCTGGCAAATAATTAGAACTGATCTCAGAAAAACAATGGTAAACTAAGTTAGTGATTTTTTTTCTTTCTTTTTGAAGGCGTCTGTCATCTTGTACAGTTGTTGGCAGAGCAACTGAATGTTAAGCAGATTACATCTGGACTGGGAGTCACAACCATTGGGAATCTTTGGATGCTGAGATGGAATTTTTTTTTTTGCTGTGGAGTATGAGTTAAAATTTTGAGAGAAAGAACAAGAATGGTTTGCCACAGTTGAATGATGTAGAATTTTGTAGATTTCCTCTGCACCAAAACGTTATTTTCCATAGACATGTTTTTTGAGTTTCATGCTGAGACTGTTATCTTCCTGATATCCACGTTACGCCTTTAGAAGTAGATGTTCTGGCCTAAGCAAAGCTCTCTCTTCCCTCTCCCCTCTCCCCCTTCGGAAATTTGTGAGAAAAAATGTCAATTATTCCAGCATGTGGAGGCTCCAGTATAGTTCTTGAGTCCAAGCTTATGCTTGACATCATCTCACACAAAACACGGTAGTCTGCATTGCAATTACTTCCTTAGGAAGTCTCCTGCTTAAGTCCTGGTCACTTCAAGTAATTACTTCAGCACATATGAATTTCTTCAAGAACTTTCATGATATTCCAATGAAATGCAAAATCCTTATTTAACAACTTTTCTTCCTAAGAAATGCAATGTTATTTTTTCTAATAGAGTAGTAAATCTTACACTTTAAAATGTCATTTCTCCAATTAGAGCTCTGGATTGCATCCCACATCATGGTCCTTTCATATGGTCCTGTCCAAGTTCATGCGTTTCTTAGGACAAGGCAAGAAATTCAGTGTTAGTTTTTTCTTTGTGTTGTTAGTGATTTTATTATGTGAGTTTAATGGAAACTCACACAGATAGTAAATTATAATGTAATTTTATAATTATATTTTTAATGTAAGTTCAGGATAGAGGGTGGATGGAATGGACAAAAGGAGAGCACAAGAAAGAACACAATTGTGATGTGTACTAGGAAAAATTACTACAGATTTAAATATTCCATAAACATACCTTTGAAAACTAAAACTAAATGCTAATATAAGTTAATTTTTTTAATCAGAGGGCAGTTTACTGTGTAGGAGAACAAATAAGCCACCATAATTTGGTCAATCCATTAATCAGAAGAGGCTGAAATAATCTTTTTTATTCAAAAACGTTATGTAAACATTTTGCTGAATAATTGTGGGCATTACAGTATGGAAATAATAACTGTACTTTATACTATGGCAGTAGTAATATATACAAGAGAAATTACTATTGATTCTGATGTAATAATCAATGTCAAGTTTTGAGTATGGCATAGAAATAATTTCTTCTTTTTTCTTTCCTTTCCCTCTCTTCATCTTTCCAACCTCTATATGTCCTTTCCCAACATATTTGGTGAACGATAGCAAAGACAATGACTTGCACATGTGAAAGAGTAAAAACAAAAGTGAGCCATTTGAGCACATAGTTCTGGGAAATACAAGTCTATTCCTTTTTGCGTCAGGAGGAATTTAGTCTTAGCTAATTGATATGGTGTTTTCCACCTCCATATTCACGTGCTGCAAGCCTATTGTTCAACCCTTTCAGAAGGGATTTTGGTCCAAGGATCTCAAAAATTTCTTTCTAATATTTCTGGTAGAAAAGATTTCACCCACAATGAAATGAGACAGAGTAATTAGGCCACTTGCCTAAGGGCATGTAGTTGAGTTGGTGCCACAAACACAGGCACCGAGCTTGAGTTCTGGAACCAACTCCTTTGACAGTGCAATTTGAAAACACTCTTTTCCCTAATTTTGCCTTCAGAAAATTCAAATACAAGAACCACTTTAAAAAAAAAAAAAGTGATATGCTTTGTCTGTGTAAATGACTTGTTTGTATCTGTGATCCTTATATAACAAATGTCTTCAGGAAAGAACCGTGCTGCCTTTTTTGGTGGTGAAAGTGGGGATAAAGCCTACCATTTCTGGCTGACAAAACTTTTTTAGCAGTAGTTTTCTATAACAGAATCTGGAAATCCACGTGGTAGTTTCTTATTGATCTGCCAAGTGTTTCAAGCAGTCTTGAGACTTTTAGCTCTTGTGCCTCTATTCCTTAAAACCTGTCAGTGTTAGGCATTTTCAAGCATTTATAGACTTTCACTAGCCTGCATTTTCTGCTGCTCACAAAAATGCATAGCATTGGAGACAGCAAGCTGTTTGAAAGTATTCCAGAATTTGAAAAGGAATCTATTTTATTTTTGTCATGGAAGATGTCTGTTTATATTATGGAGAAATAATGAATTACATGTTAAAATCACAAAAGGAAGGCTTCATTATGATTCCTATGAATCTACAAAAGGTGATTTGCTTTTTAACACAGATGTTTACATTTATAATACGTAGTGGATGCAAGTTTGGTTTTGTTTTTTTCTTAGATGGTGTGGAAAAAGTTATAGTGTCACTCTTAATGAAGTTTACTCTAAACTACAGCTTCCATTAATTTGCATGGAAACACAGTTATAAAAAAAAAAACCTCAAGTATTAAGTTCTTTAACCATTTCTGAACCATTTCTGGTTTTATTTAGGATAAATATAATCATATACCTCTTAAATGTCATTGTATTCAAATCTTTGTGAAAGATTGAGTTTTACATGGTTACAGTGAATGTTAAAAAAAAAAAAAAAAGACTTTAAAAGTCAACTTCACTTCCTGCAGCGCGTGTACAACCAGAGCAAAGAGAACAATACAGACTTTCTGCAAAATTTCATCTAAAGTTGTTCAGCACAGTCCTGGAATGTGCCATAACAGGAGTCTGATGATAGTTTGATCTCTATGCCCCTGTAATCCTTGACCTTTCTAAAGAGAGCTGCCACGACTCACTCTTCTAGCTTTTTGCAATTCTGAGGGTCATCTAAAAATTAGTGAGATCACACTAT
The DNA here is from genome assembly GCA_013399475.1 of Chauna torquata. Classification (NCBI taxonomy): domain Eukaryota; kingdom Metazoa; phylum Chordata; class Aves; order Anseriformes; family Anhimidae; genus Chauna; species Chauna torquata. The sequence goes on along the minus strand of VXAL01019891.1, from coordinate 1,269,461 downwards.
TATGTCATATAGACCCCCACCCCAAAACATCCATAAAAACATCACAGTGGCTGGACACCACTTTCTGTAGAATCTAAGCTAACTTCTGAGGCATTAATAGATGCTCTGAATTATCCCATCTTCTAAAACAAAGCTGTCAGTGGAATGAGCTTTTCCTGATAGACCTCAAAATATACTTTGTCTTTTTAAGCTTCATGTTTTCTTTAAATAGATGAAAAATATTAATTAAAAATTGCATATACTTTTTTTATATCTTTCCATAACTGGTTGAATAAGGATAAGAGTCTGTGTAATGGATGAGTATGTCAGTGATACATACACTTTACAAACAGTGACCTTAGTCTTTTAATCAGGATTGGTTTGCTAGATGTATTCAGAACCAATTTAAATGGATGGGTCATACTGGATCCTACTGGAACTGGGAAAAAGAGAGCATGAACCTGAATGTCTTTATTTACATGCTTATCCAAATATTTGAAGACACATAGACATGGTTCAAACACCTCTTAACCAGAGAGAGGTAGACTTTATGTTTCATGATGGTGCAGCACAGACATATTTTGTATATATTTTAAAAACTCATTTAGTTCTATACCTGAGAAAAATAAGTGTTAGGCAGAAGGTTTATAAATATTCTTAATGGAAATTTAAAGAAGGAGAATCTCCAATTTAAAAAGGCTTCTCTGCATTCCATGTGGACTGCAGAAATTTGCAGAGGTTTGGTATTTCTTGGTAAATGTCAATATGGGAAATTTTTCAGAAAAGTAGAGTAGATAGCAGGCTTTTGTCACACTTGGCTGAGATGTTTTGGATTGGAAAAAAAAGATTTTTTAAAATTATTTTTTCTTTTGCTGTTAGATCTCACTGTACATTCTCCTTGAGGTATCTTACAGATCTTGAATAGTGTTTTTGTGTACCACATTCAATTAAGGCAAGTGCAGGTTGTTAACTTATATGGATAAAAGTCTAAAAATCACATTCAAGTCCTGAAGCAAGAGTAAAATGGAGTACAAAGGGTTAAGGTAAGCTTTTTCTGAAAACACAGCCACCAAAGGGAACCTACTTATCACAGCTTTATTATGGCCATTGAAATCTTCACCCCAAAATTTTTACAAAGACAGGAGATAGTATTTTTAGTGCAAGAGAACTTTTATGGTGCTCCATAAAAAGGCTAAATAGTTTGTATTGCCATACAGGGATGGGTGTTTTACCTTTAATGCAGTCACTAAGGTTTCCCAGTTCAGATAAGCTAGTTTTTAACCATTATTTCAAACCTTCATGTCACTTCCATGAGAGATTCCGTATTAAATAGACTGTGATAAAACAAATTTCACTGAAGTAATTATTGGGAAAATAGTTGTTTTTGGAAATGCTTTTTAAGCATTGTTCTTTAGTAGTGACTTATCATTTCTTTGAGGTACTTTACTTGTTGCTTGAGTTGATTAAAAAAAAATTGACCCTCTTTTTGGAAAAAAGTTGAAGATATGACATTTTAACTCAATCGTAGTATATTTATCAATGGCAAGTAGGGTACAGTGGAATTTTTTGAGCAGGTCTAGTCATTTAATGTAGTTGAAGACTGATAAGGTATTTTTTATCTGATAAGGTGTGCATTGCTCTCATAGCTTATTACGTTGTTTTGCTGTCCAAATCACTTGATGTGTAAGAATTAGACTTTTAATAGTTGCCCATGAAATTGAGATCCGTAAACCATCGCCTACCTCCATGGAGGGAGCAGTTAATTTATAAGCTGGTAAACCAGTGACCTAACTATAGTGCTTGGACGACTCTGTCTGAGGAGTTTAAATTTTTTAATTTTGTGTAATAGGAACTTGCCCCCCTGGATTTTTTTTAGAAATGCTTCTGAAAGTAAAAATTTATCTTATTCTTTTCCTCTCTCTAGTCATCATGTGTAAGGAAATATATCCTGTACATGAACTGAAGTATGACTGTAGGCTGGTTGTTTTAATCAACACATGCTCTTCTGATGGATTCCGGTTATGCTAAAAAGATAAATAGTGCAACAGTTAGAGAAACATATAGCTTTCCTTTGAATTAGTCTTTTGTAACATAAGTAAATTATCCAGAAGGCACTCAAGCACAACACTTTGATAATACAGGTGTTTAAATGGTAATAGCTATTGGAATTGGAATGGGAGTGAAACAATAAAGTCATTAGGGTGTTACAACATGAAATTAAGCTATCACTATTACTGAGCAATATTATTATCCTAAAGTCTGCAACTCACAGAGCAAATGAAAACAATGTAATACCCCTCTAACAGTAGTTTACATTAGGATTTAGTTTAGGCATGATGTTTGCTAGTATTGTAATATCTTTATTAGACAGCACTTGTGAGCTGGTGCACTGTGTTGTAATACAAAAAGAACATAGAACTGCTGAACATCTACCTGAGTAAATCCCATTCCTTACAAAAAATTGTCAGTTGGTTAAGATCCTCATCATAGTGGTGGCTCTCACATTACAGTTAGCAAGAATGTAGAATATTAAGAACTGTGTTTAATACTTAAAGTAATTATTAATAGGGAAGGTGTATATTCTGTTGACTTCTGTATGAATGTGTATAATTTTAATGAAAATTCTTGCTGTTTGTTGTAAAATCACAGCTTCTGATTTGCTCAGGAATCGTTCCTGAGATGAGGAGGAATTTCTGGTGTGAAAGACATCTGTGTTTATGACTATGATAGCAAAAAGTACTTCTAAATAATTTTACTTGAACCCAGCTTATTCTGAGTGAAAGTTCACTAGGACAGTGTTCTGCATTCAGTTCATTCTAACAAAACCAGCACCAGGCAGTCCAGTGGCTAATCAGCTTGCTTAGAGACAGCTGAAACAGGTTTTTTTTAATGAAATAATTTTTTGCTTGAAATTAGAAGTTCCCTGGTAATTTTCACAATGTAAACATTGCATTATCAAAAGTATTACGCTAATTCTTTTTTTTTTTTTTTTGCCATTTATTAGTGCATTAGTGAAAAGAACTAATTTGTTTTCATTGTTCAAAGCATTTGTGCTGAAGCAATTCTTTCAGTTATTTATGATACTGGAGGCACCCCACCTATGATGTGGCTGCAGTTTGATATCCATAGATGATAAAAGAAAAAAATTGAAAATGTAAATATTTTTCAAGAATTTGCGCTGTTTTAGTGCCCATCAAAAAAATTCTACGGCTTCTTTAGGACATCATAAGCTGATATATATTATCACAGTGTCATGAGAGCAGCTGGAACTAGGGCAGTAAACATCAGCTGATAGATTACTTCCTTTTGTTTTTGCAAATAGGAATTTTTCAATTTTAGTGTCACCTGCATCAGGAATTTGAGGAGTTCACTGCGGAAGGAGTTTCCTTCTGAGCAGTTCTCCCTTGCTCCATGTTTTGCTCTGCTGCCAGAGACTTGGCCTTCTGCTTCTTTAGCTCCAGTGTTCCTGCCTGCTCATCTCCCGTCACCAGCCCGGGACCCGGCGTTTCCCCTGCCCCTGTGCCCTCAGCATGGGACATGCGGGCGAGCCGGGGCCTTTCCCGAAGCTTCACTTCTGCTGAGGAGGGCACAGGCTTACGAATTAGGAGGGGTGAAAAGAGCTGGGAATCTGAAATACCTCAAAGAGCAGCAGCCCTGCTGTGCCCATGTTCCAGAGATTCTCCTTCCTATGCAGGGCATAAGCTCGTAAGCCCAGAAGATCCTGCTGGCATTTGCTCCCCTTTTCTCGCCTGCTGAAGGAGCAGCACGGGGCGTTCTCGCTGCCTCAGCCCCCACCTGCTCACTTCAGCTCATCAGCTGCGCCAGAGCGGTGCGCTGCGCACAAGGCATGTGCATTAGCATGGGTTTGCTTGCACCAAAACTAACCCTGCTCCTAGCTGCTGGCTGAGCCGTGCCTGTGCTGCGCGGCTGGTTATGCGCACATTACATTATGGGCTCCGAAGTCCTCTCTTCCTCTCTCCCAGCTTGTGTGCAAAGACTGAGGTGGCTGAACCATGGAGAATAATCCTTTGATACGAGTGGGATTGTTCACATTTACAGTCAGGCCCCTGCAGCACCTACTGCAATGGTGCGCTGAGCTGTGCCGAGAGCGCGGAGATGCCAGCGCAGAACAAATACTGACAAGCGATATCGGCGCGCAGCACGGATTCACTGCTGAATCTCGTTGAAATTGCCTTTGTTTATGAGGGAGTAGTGCTTACTGCTGCTGTCTTATCTGTGAGGATTAGCTGGGACTTTGTGGTTCTAGGAAAAACAGCAAGTTTTTCCTTCTGGATTTTACCCTTTGTTGTTGCGTGCTCTGCTCTTGCGGTTTGTCGGGCGCTTCTGTTGCTCTGTGCAGCTCACCGCTGCTGCTACAGTAGCTTCTCTCCTGAGGAAGGAGAAGGAAACAAACAAATGGAACGTGGTGTGAATAGTTCTTCTGACCTGAATGTGATTGTGAAGTTTATCTCTAACGTTTCAAAAGCTCTGCACAATGTAACTTCATTTGCCAGTACAGTTATTCTGCAATACTGTTCTTTGTGTGGACCTTGAAATTAAAAAGCTGGTCATGTTTTTGTAACTGGTAGGGGATACAGAGTTTTCTATACAAGTGGGTGCTATTTCTTACAATATTTTTAAGAAACTTGCATTACTGTATTTAAACAAAACTACCCTTCCATTGGGCTGACACTACAAAATGGATTTGTCTGTCATTTTACCCGGGGAGTCATAACCTTGAATCTTGACTTTGCTAGCAGGAGCCAAAGAGCTACGTCTCAAGGTCTGAAGTGACAATGAATGTATATTCGAGTACTCTGGGGTAGTCTTGATTTATATTGCTGTCTTCCTTGCATAAATGATGTCTGGTTTGGGGGATTCTGACAATAACTGAGATCACTGAAATAGCCAGCCTTCAAAATAGGGGGTTGGTTGTTTGAAATGAGAAGAAAGTATGTGTGTGCGTGCGTGTGTGAGAGCATGTGTAACATATTTGTAGTCATCCCTTAAAATCCAGTCTTTGTCTCTTCTTGGAGCCCAGTCAGGTTTGGTGACTATATGCTTTTGATCTAGACAAAAAAAAAAAAAGAAAAAAGAAAAAGAAATAAAGGGGAGGGGAGGGGGAGAAATGAGAGGTGGAGGGGAGGAACGAGAAAAGGCATGCCAGCTAGTGCAGCTGCAGGTTTTAAGCTTTGTAGGAACTGAAGCAAGGCTGTAGGCTGTCAGCACAAGTGAAGAAAAGTGCCAGAAAAGATCTGACAGACATAAACATGACTGCTTTCTCCAGCTATAGAAGTGCAAAGGAACAAACACAGATCTTGACACACATCTTCCTCCTCCTTAGATAGTGTTACAGAATATATGGGTAGTCACCAATTTGTATAACCTATCAAAGCCCAGCTCACTTGAATAACAGAAGTATTAGTTGGCTCCACCGGTATTAACCTTATATTTGGGAGATAATTAGAAATCTCAGACATCTTACTGTGGATATCTGTGGAGAATATTGTGTTTTGTTCTCAGAAATTTTAAGCAAGCTGGTGGCACAGCTACTGAAAATCCTGGGGCTGTTTCATGTTGCAGCTTATGTGCATGGTTTCACAGACTGCTTTTATGTAAAGACTGAAATCACTGGCAACATCCAGGATTTCTTGACTTTATGATCCACAATCCTTCTGTGTGCAAAGAGAGCTGCCCATGGATTAAAATGCACCATTTCCTTACTACTGTAACAAATCTTGACTTCAGCCGTGGAAAAACACTTGAAGGTAGAAAAGTGCAGATCCTGTATCCTTACTCCAGCTTGATGTTCTTATTTTTTATTTTGCCATTAAAAAAAAAGGACACAAATGTGATTCCTAAAAGAAAAAAATATCTTAGTGCCAAAGCCACGCAGTTCCAAGGAAGGAAATAGGAATGAGATAACCTGATTAAATGAAGGACATGTAGATTGAAAACATGATGTTTCCTGTTTGAAGAATTTTAAAACGTTGGACTTCATTTGAGTTTGGAAAACTGGCTTTCCCTTCAGGAAGTGTTTGCTCCCTGCTGCTCTGCAAAAACAGTGGAAAAGAGAAACCTTTTCAAGTCACTGTTTCCACTGTAAATAGAAGAACAACTTATAATGCCTAGTTTCCATTTTCCTCTTTGTTGTTATTACTGGGGATCTCAAATCCCTATTTTCTTTTCCTGAGTGAAGCCCACGTGGGAACCAGATTAAAAGTTTAGAAAACGCTTGTGGGTGAGCAAGAGAGAGGGACAGAGAGGAAAAGGCTACGTTGCATGCATCCAAAAAGTAAGCAAGTTACTGTGGTATATGGTTTTTGGATACATGTCTGTCTGTAAGCATGTCTTCAAATTGCACAATTCAGTAGTAGACTCTGGTAGCAATACAGAGCAGTAATTCCAGTGCAAACCCCAGTGGATAGAATAAGCAGCGTTTCCTTGTGCGTCCCTCACAGTGAGCAGAGCCCTTTCTGCTTCCTCTCTTGTGACACATGCTTGGTTACACTTATTGTTAACAAAATCGAGGTAGGTAGAAAAACTTGCAAGAAAACAAGAAAAACTTGTGAAAAAATGTATCCTATTTATGTTCAAAGAGCTCTCTTTAATAATGCTGTTCCTTCTGCGGCTAGGGCTTGTTGTCTGTGAGCAGCACAGATCCACAGTCCCTCTGCAGAGGGACCCGCCACATCTGGCAGGCCTGGCCTGGCCTGAGACGATGAGAGAGCACAGAGAAAGTGGTTGCATTGGTAGTGCTGCTTGTCAGCATTCGCGAAAACTCGCGTTAAAAACAACACATCCCCACACATCTTAATTGTGTTTTGAAAATACCCCGTTGCTTAAGGAAGCAGGGAGAAGCTCTTAGGTATCTTATTAGCAGGTTGGTAGTGCCCAAAATGCCACTTCACTAGGAAAAGTATGAGCAAAACATTTACTCCTGAATTAATCTCAGTGGAGAAGGTTTTAAAGAGTAAAGAAATGCAGCCACGCTGTTGATTAATTTGCCCAGTGCTGTAATTATTGTGAAATGTCAATGCAACTTTCTTTCTTCACTCATAGTCGCACATCGTGGTTTTACTGGTACTACAGAAACCCTGATTATATTACCCTGGCATTCTCGGGGACTGTTAAGCAGGAGTCTTCTCTCTTTTGCTCTAAAACTCATCTAAATGGAAAACACATTTTCTTCATTATATGCCAGTGTTGAATGAACAGAGTTACCATAGCAACAGCCATCTGAGGCCTTGCTGATTTCAGGCCAGTGAATGGAGTAGACAAACAAAGTACCTTCAAAACCAGAAGGGAACAATTGCTATTCATTCAAGCCAGGTTTAAGATCAGCAAATGTCTTTAGCAAAAGAAATGCAGATAAGAAAGTATCAGACGTGGCCATAGAATAATAACAGAAAATTATCATAATCTTAAACTTTTCTGCCTGGTGGTATAGCATTAAAGATTATTCTTAAGGTAAAGATTTTCAAGTGAGCTGAAGAGACAAACTGCAGTTTGCCTACAATCTGGTGTAGCGGCGTTAGTACTGGCGAGGGATGCACGCTGTCTTTGTAACCCCCGCAGCCGGGTAGGACAAGCGTGCGAAGGATGGGGCTGGTCGGGCAGGGGTGGCACCAGGTGCCCCCCGACCACAGCAGCAATGTCCCCGCTCAGGAGGCAGGCTCTGAGAGCAGAGGGAAGCAGGAGGATCTTGTGTGTCCTGCATTATTATCCAAGTGCTGAATGACACCCCGGCGTTCGTTGGCCTCCGCAGGCCACTGAGCAGCTCTTGAAGTTAATCGGGAGCCCCAGGATGTTTGTTTCACCATTTTGCTGCTCCTGAAAGATTGTGATCCGCAGTTTTATGTATGAAACGGTTGACATACTCAACATAAAACCTGGTTAGACTGAATATATATTCACATAAAATGCCAAGAAACTGACTGTGAAACGGTTGTCTTAAATTAGAGATGAGAGTATGTGTGTTTGTCTGGTATGTCTTAACTGTGTTTTCTTTCTCCTTAGTCCTACACAAAAATTTAAATAATAGTTTTATGACTAAAATACCGTTTCTGATCTCAGTGGTGTCTAATGTGTAGAGACGTAAAGAGGCGGAGGCAAGAAAATGAGCAGAAGCAGGTTGTGCAGTCTGTTAGCAGTGTGCTTGTAACACTTCTTTTGAAAATGGTAGGGCAATGAAGGGTCTCTTCTGGTCTCTGCCGTGGATTTGACAATAGCTGTCACGTGTGGAGATTGCATAGCAAATAAGCAGCATGGCTAGCTCAGCAACAGGATTAAAAGGGCAGGAGCTAGTTTCCAGAATGGGTTTGATAATATGGGAGGCTGGGTCATCTTTTACCTACGTGACTGCTTCGGGTGGGAGGTTATCTCAAGTGCTCAGCTGATCACTGAGTCCCTCTGGGAGGTACTGGAGCAATTCTGCTATTTACTGATTTTTCTATGTTGGGTAGTTCAAGAAGAGGAAAGAAAGTAACAACAATAAATAAGGTGCACAACTTGCTGCTGTCTAGGTAAATTAGTCCATGCGATAACATAAACTGTTTGCTGTACCAGCTGGGGAGTTGGAGTCAAGGTGCCCTTGTGAGAGAGATCAACCCCCTCACTAATAGTAGAGAAATTGTTATCTTGGGAAACTGGTCTTGAAGACGGAATCTGTCAAATTTCAACTGTTTTCCCTACTATATTTTGTATATTCTGTATATGTGAGGGAAGGGTAATAATAATTAGTGATTAGTTGCAAATGTCAAGGAAAGTCTTAACAGTGATGTAAGACTGGCAATATGTATCACCCATAACACTGGCTTGTTTCAGGTTGTTCAGAAAGGCACATTCTATGTTTAAGTTATTCTTACAAAACATGAATGGTGTAACAAGGTGAATTTCTCACAAGTATAATGGGTATTTTGGGGGGGATGGGGAGAAATACTTGAAGTACAAGAATATGTTTCACATAGAATTTATATGAATTGAACTGAGGAAATATTCAGAGGATAATGCTGAAAATACTATTAAATGAAACACAGGTCTCCTGACCTTGAATAACAACTTATTTTCTGATTGGTTATGAGTAGACAGGATAGACAAGATTTAAATCCTGGCAACAAAATTATTAGTCAGAAGGATGAAGAGAAATATCGAAGTATTGAGTTTAGAAGACAAATAAATGGGAATGTAAGGGGGAATATAAAGTAAGGAGTAGTATGAAGGTGAATCAAACACCTTCTAGTCTATCTTCATAACATAAGAACAAAGAAAGATTTGCTGAAACTAAAAGGCAGAAGGCAAGAACATCTAACACAAATGATGAATAACACAGAGAATGCAATCGTTGCAAGGCCAAGATGGTAGCCAGATTCAGAAAAATCACAATTGAATTTCTGTGTGTGTGTGTGTGTGTGTATTTTATATATATGCACCAATCTAAGCTTCCACGTGAGTTCCATTAATTTGATTTGTCTCCCTCTTAGTAAAACATATAAATTAATGAATTTGTGTCTAAACTGTAGATAGCAAAAACTAGTTCTCACTTCTGTGATGGAGGTTATTGCAGAATTTGTCAGCTGTAGCCTTCGGTAGGTGTGGTTTTGATTGTTCTGAAGATACGATGCTGGAATATCTTAATTTCTGCTTTTGTTTGTCAAAGTTGCCAGGAGGCAAACACAAATGAAGGTTTTTTATTTTCTTGTTGCTGGTGATGATATTATTCTGTGAAAGCACAGTGTGTGCTAAGACTTTCGATCCCCTCTTGTTTTATCTAATGCCACAGAGGGTGACCCACATCTGTCTGTGGAGGCATTATAAACAGAACAGGATTTGCTTTGTCTTTACAACGTCATCAATTAGAAGTCTGATGTGCGTTGTTCCTCGAGAGAAGTTTTGAGGACAGTGGGCCATTTGGACATGTATTTCCAGGTATGTTTTCTGAGAAATTTGAATAGATTTGATGGGTTCAGCAAAAACCTTAAATGTAAAGATACTCCTTTGTTTATCTCAGACCTGTGGTTAATGGCATGTTTCTCTCCTAATTCCAAGGAATTAACAATAATTTTGAAAAACCTGTTTTTTAACACAAATGTGTTGCTAAGGTTCTACCTGCAAGGTATATATTTGTGCCCATGAAAGTTGGTGCATGCAGGGTTTTGATTCGGTCTGTTGTGATACCTGGGTTACGTATTATTCAGACACTTCCAGAATAACTGTGAGGTTTGTTCTGGGCCTCCCCACATCTCTCACACAAATGTTACTGCTATCATAAAGCTGTACTGAGGATGGATTGAGAGCAACTCTGTGGAGAAGGACTTGGGGATACTGGTGGATGAAATGCTCAGCATGAGCTGGCAGTGTGTGCTTGCAGCCCAGAAAGCCAACCGTATCTTGGGCTGCATCAAAAGAAGCGTGACCAGCAGTCAAGGGAGGTGATTGTCCCCCTGTACTCTGCTCTCATGAGACCCCACCTGGAGTACTGTGGTCAGCTCTGGGGCCCCCAACACAAGAAAGACGTGGACCTGTTAGAGCAGGTCCAGAAATAGGCTACATAAGTGATCAGAGGGCTGGAGCACCTCTCCTGTGAAGAGAGGCTGAGCGAGTTGGGGTTGTTCAGCCTCTAGAAAGAGAAGGCTCCAGGGAGAGACCTTATAGCAGCCTTCCAGTGCCTAAAGGGAGCCTACAGGAAAGATAGGGAGGGACTCTTTACCAGGGTGTGTAGTGATAGGAAAAGGGGTAACGGCTTTAAACTGTGAGAGAATAGATTTAGATTAGATATGAGGAAGAAATTTACTGCTACTAGATTTTAGAATTACTTTGGGTAATGAGCAGTAAGAACAGTAGAAGTAATAGTTAACTTTGAGCCATTCTTAAATGTTACAAGTTTCCTCTCCTTTTACTAAATATGACCTGGAGGATGAAGCCAGTGAGGTACTGTGGTTTTTAACAGGGCGTGCTGAGTGTGTTCTAAGAGGCACAGCAAGTGAAACAATCCAAAACGTAGCAAAAGATCATTTTTATTTCCTTATTGTGGTGACATCCTGTCTCGATTGATTGTCTCGCGGCTTCAGGAGTTTCCATGTTAGGTTTCAGTGCGCTCAATCACAGGGACACTGAGGAGGAGTGTCTAGAGAGGAGCTCTTTATGAAGAAAGCGGGCCCTGAAAAAGCATTATCAACCTTGTTTGGTTAAAACAGAAGAAAGTTGTTTCCAGCTCTTTAAAATAGGCAGCTGTGTCTGATCCCCAGCAACTTGCTATAGGAAGGGATAACCTGCGTCACTGAAACTACCCTTCTGCAGAAACAGGCAGCCATATCATGACTCTTGACTCATCGGCGTTGTGGGATTTACTTCAAAGATAACCTTTGCATATGATTTATGTGTAGAGCATAGGAGGCTTCACAAATTTTGTGGCCAAGTGATTCAGGCAGTCTTGAAATACCAGACTGTTCCTATTCCCAAAGGGGCAGTCTGAAGAAACAAGGGAAAAAGAAAAATGTTTCTCCAGGGTTATATTGTGGCCTTGGGATGAGGCTGGAAAGATACTATATTCATTCAAGTATAGTGAATGTGAATAATTTTGAGACCATAACTAGTAAGGAAGATACTAGGCGTGTGGATTGCATCACAGAAGATGAAGAGTAAAGGAATGGGAATTCCTTTCTAATGGAAAAGAAGCTTTTCAGTAAGAGAAAACAAAAGTATATGATGGCGGAATAGGAAGCCATGGCCCTTAGACATAGTTGACATAGTATTATCCCACATTTGGCCTATTAATTGTTTGGACAAGCAAAGAGTAGAAGAGTTGTCCATTTTCTCGAAATTACCCATCTAATCCTGGAGATTGTTCTACACTATCAGAATGAAGATGTTGCCCATTGCTGCTACTTCTCAGTCTTCTTTGAAATCTAGATAGTAATTGGAGATAAAAGCTACCTGTTTAAAATAATTCTCTTATTTACTGAGACCTCTTCTGACTTACTGTATTGATCCATGCCGTCACCCCCCAATGCACTTTTATGCATGTGTGTGCCACAGGTAGAGTCTGTAAAGGACAGTAATTTCCTAGGAATTGCATTACTGCCTTCAAGTATGATGAAAAAAATAATTGGAGTAGAATTTGTTTTCTTTCTACTTAAGAAAATATAGTTTACTTGCCTGGTAGATGGGTGCGTGTCACTGTTGTGAGAATTACATAAGCTGCAATTTATTGTGACTTTGTAAAGAGGCCAACAACAAATTCAGTTGCTATGTCCTTCTGTTGCTGTTTTTTTTTTTTAAATCAACTTTGTGAATAAGATTTTGCTTTTTTTGTTTAAATATTCGTATTAAATAATCGTATTGAAGAATTATGACAAGCATCCAAAAGCATGCTCCAAATAAGATAGCAGTGAGAAACACTGGGAGTTGCAGGGTAGAGCACTCTCGTTTTCCAAAGTGGTGTTGCAAGCCATTGTTGTATACTACGACAAGGAGAAATATCTGATTTGCGTAAAGCACAGCTTCACGACAGTTGTAATGTTGTTGGGCAAGTCTGAGTAAGCTCCTCTGCTTTGGAAGAACCTCATGCTCATGTTAATGTTCCAAAAGATATGTATGCACATACATGCTCTAAATTGCATAGAGCTCAGTTTACCTCTCCTGGCAGAGAGGAGAGCCAAGTTACTATCTATCTAGAATTTTTCGAAGCTGATGCTTCAAGCTATCTTCCCTGGGCATCTGACATCTTTCTGCTTCATTGTTGACTCCAGCACAACACTTACTTTGAGAATCAAAACAAGCTAATTATCATCTCATTTCAGTGAGTCCAAGCAGAGGTAAAATGTTTTGGATTATGTCTATAAAGTCTAACATTTTGAAATACTGTTAAAAATACAAATGGAAAATTCCTGTAACTTTTTAAGTATACATAAAGGAATTAAAAACAGGCAGTGGAATAAAAGCTAAGAGTATCAATATGAAACGTTTAGTTAAGATAGCCATACCAACGTTTTTTATTTGCAAATATAAAATTCTGAAAGAAAAGAAAAAAAATAGATTCCTTTTCCTTTATGGTAGTTATCAGTAAAAAAAAAAAAAAGCAGTGCACCGTCTCAGTTCTCACTACTAAATCTCAATGTTGAAAAGCCCGGGATGCACTGGTGGCTTTTCACGCCTGTGGAATGCAATTGTATAAGCCCCAGATATGCATGCACTGCTGTATACCTCCAGCTGATGCTAAGAAAATGAGAACCTGGCTAATAGCTCAATTTAAATCGAATTATAAATCTTTTTATTCAATTTTGTTTCCATTTAAAAATTAATTTAGTTCAGCAATAGCCATGTGACTGCAGACTGAAATGCTCTTTATCTAGACAGCAAGCACACAGCTGCCTTGACCTTTATCTAGAGGGACTCTTTAATCTATTAATTCAGTTTTTATGCCCATTCAGTTCTTGACCTCTCTGACTCAAGTTCCAGTTAGTGACACTTGTGATGGTTGTTTCTATGATGGAGACACCTGCCCATTAACAATGGGACTGAGCTGAACAACCTTTCTCTTCTTATCTAGGCCACTAAGCAAGCAGATGGTGACAACATTTGGTCACCACTGATTGGGCTTGCATTTGAACTCTCAACCTAAAGGTGAAGGCCACTGTATCCTATTAGGAATACGAGCCATCAAATTTAGTTTTAGTTGTGATATCTCGCCTAGGATGCGTGTGAAGTCAAACACTTCACAAATATGTAAAGGAGAACATTTATCCTTCATCTGTTCTTTCTTTTATTGTTATATATTATAATTAATACTGTTACCTCTTCATGTTAGCAGCATCTTGCTTATATGAGTCTCTTATGTTAATGAACACTAACTATTAACAAAACAACACTCCAAGATCCTATCTCAGGAACAATTCTGAGTTTTCCCATTGTAAAACACAACTACACGCGTATGCACACACCATCTTATGGACTCTTCACACAGCTGCTGTCCTAGTACAAAAGGAAGGCTTTACCATTTTTGTTTCCATAATTACTAAACCATTTCTTGAGAGGTGCTTTTTACCATTAAGCAGCTACCTCTGAGACTGGATTATCTTGCTGTGTGCTCTGTGACTTGCCCAGCCACAGTGCAACATGACTTTGTCAGTGATCTTATATCTGCTGGTCCCTTTAAATTTAGTGTGTGCATAACTATCAACATCTAGTACTATGACACTATTTTCATTATTCTGGTCTCTTTAACACATAGTTCGCTCTATCCCTTTCCTTTTCTTTCTTAGAATTCTGCATATTTTTGAAGGCCCAGAAGATTATGGTTTTCCAATTTCTTCTAGAAAACCTCAGGTTAACAACAACAAAAAAAGATGTTGCTAATCCATTCTAAAGAAAGGTTTCTATTTAGATGTAACTAGCAAAGATGGCTACGCCAGTTATTTAGACCTACAAAGAACTGCCCGCATGAACTGACAAAAAAAAAAAAAGGTCTATAATAAGTTACAGAAAATACCTTGAGGCTTACGCTGCAAGCACTGCTACCAGACACTGCAAGATTCACAATTGCTTTAAGTTCCTAACTGATGGATCAACAGTTTTATTCCTGTCTGAAACAGGACGTGGGATTTCTCAATCTATCTATTTGATCATGCGCGTTGCATTTTATCTGCTTGGATGGTGTATGGATCTGTTCATTTAGGTATCATTTCCAGTTTTAGTAGTTTCAGTCTTATAAATATGAACAAGAGAATAATGTAGGTTGAACAATTAAAGGTGAACATGTCAAAGCATGTAATAAGAGGGCAAATACTGTTACATGAGGTTGTGTTTGATGTCTGTGTATTAAGCTTTTACTCATGTTAACTAACACTGTGTCTGAGCTGAGGCATTCTATGCTACTGAGGAAATAGTGCTTATGGAGGGTTGTGCTGTGTACATGATGGCACTTTCTGCAACTCTGCATGAGTTTTGTGGCTTCCCTGCCCAGCCAGTCAGTGCCAGTTTTCTGGCCTGCCCTGCCGCACAAACCCACACAGCCTGCTCTCACTTTCCTGTACTGGATGCTGCATTCTGGGAACCGCAGCATAGTAACTATATTCCCGACAGAGCAGACCACCTATGAGGACAAATAAATGCTAGCTGTCAAGTGTTAGTCATACATGTGCCCTGTGGAATCTCACTAGAGGGCACTCCCATTTTTAACATTAAAAGACTCTCCTGCCAACTTCATAGTCCGTGCTGGTACTGGGGCAAGCCACCTGAGGGGCACTGGAGACCCCATCAGGCATATGGAGACCGATGGACCTTTGAAAGAAAATTGTCTTGCGAAGGAAGGAAGTCTTAAGGGATGCTTTCGTGGGAACAAGAGAATTGAACCTTAGAAGACTGAGAGTGTAACTGTATGGAGACATCCTGATCTGGAAGATTTGGATATGGTATTTTGTGATTCAAATTTTTTTTTTTCCAAAAAAATTGAGATGAGTTGGAGTTACTAACTATATTTATATTCTAATGTCTGTAAGGGAAGCAGTAAGGAGTTCTTTGCTGACTTCTTGGTCTGTATGATGTCTGAACTATAACGTTTGCATTGAGCAAGGATTTCATCTTCCTACTTCCTTTATAGTGGTTACACTCAGTTGAATGACAACAGTAGTAACCCAAATTTGTTCTTAATGGGCAGAAGTGAAATTAGATAAGGAATTCAATGTAAGAGCAAGACTAAGCTGCTAAATTCTGAAGGGAGCAGACCCGGATTCACAGTTACCTAAAGTCATGATTGAGGGGAAACAGTGGGTTTTGAATGCCATTAGCGGATATGTGACTTTTTGGAAACAAACCTTGAGATTTCAAACTCACTAGGAACCGCTAAACAATGGAGCCTTTTTTGTTTAATAACACGGGTCATCCAGATGTCAATAATTAGGTAAAACAGTGTATCATCTTGATTGCCCAGTGGTTGGTAATCAGTACAGAGCTAAAGATTGCTTTGTAAACAGCAGTTGGTATAACACAGGCTGCCTTTGCATGACCCATGAGCTGCTTGAATAGAAAGGATGCACGAGGATGGCTAAGCAGCCATCCGCCAGCAAATTAGAAGCGCAAGCGTTATGTTAGGCAAGGTGAGGAGAGGTGGTGGCCTGTCTGTTCCTGGGAATTCATTACATGTCTGCATGTCCCTAGAAGGGTGATAAGGAAGATGTGTGTGAGAGATTTGCAATTCTGTTTTCTTTCAAAGTTGTAAATCAGTAGCAGCCTACTCTATTAAGGCTATACCAGGGCAAACAGGAATGTGCTAATGGTCTTGCCCAGTGGAATGTTCTTTGTGCGCTCTTTAAAAATTTGCACTGGAATAAACTCTCTGATAAGGACAAAGAGCCTAAGTAATCTCAGAGACCTGTAATTTTTTTAATAATTAAAGGTGGTAATATATCATGCTGGACTTGTAGGCTTGTTTTCTTTCAGGATATTCATGTAAGTGAGCTTTTGTCATTTGGCTTTGTGTATGGCTAAGATGTAATAAAGAAAACACTAGTATCACAATATACTTCATACAGATACTTTTAAGTACCTGTCTAATTGGACTAATGGAGTAGTTCATAATCTTTGTGTATATATTCCCATAACACCCCCAGGAAAGCACGTTATTTCTATTCTACTGCTGCTAAACAAGTGCACAGGAAGACTATCCGGGTTGCCCAGGCTTACCTGGGAGGAATTGTGGAGCTGAATGCAGCTTCTCAGGTCCCTTGGCTAGGGCTCCAAATAATGGATAAATTCCTCCCATTTTATTGTGTATGAAAACTATGTATGTGTGCACATCTTAGTGTAGAGAAGGAGACTTACATAAATTACTGAATATATTACATAAAATATCCATGTCTTACAAAACTCAAGCTTCTGTAAAGGTCTCCTCACCATGTTTATTTTTAGTTATTCTTGGAAATGAGTGTACTTAGATTTTACTAATGAGCATGTAGAATTTACAATAACGTCAAGTTATAATAATAACCAAGTCAGTGAAGACTTTGGTTTCTTAGGAACTGATCTGGACTCATTTTATAATCAGTGAACAGAAAAAGGTATCTCCACAGAGCAATTTGTCCCACCTATTTTTGATATCTGTCTTAGCAAGGGACAAATTGCCCTCTGGAAGTACCTATCCCATTGACTATTCAAGGAACCTGGATGATGAGCTTAGACTTAAGCCCCTCTATTAGGTAGCCTTTTAGATAGTCCTTTTGCTATGGTAGAAGAATAATCACTAACCAAACCAAAAATTTCTTGTGTGTAGTGGTGTTTGTTTTTTTTCTGTGCAGAAATCTCAGCCTAACAGGATGAGTCAACCACATTGTATTGAAATGAAATGAATTATCCTAGTGTTTTTTTTTTTTTGAAAGTTTTACTTGATCTTAAAATATGTTTTTTACACTGCCATATTGAAGTGGAAGACTAGTACTTTCCACTCTGGACAAAAATGTTAAGGAGAATTTGAGCTTTGTATTATTTTTTAATTGTTGGATTTTAGATATATTATCATATATTAAAAAACACTTTTGGATTCTATAAAAGGATAAAAAAAGAGGATCTATTCCACAACATATGCTTTCTAACAATACATGGATGAGATACCTGTTCCAAAACAGAAGCAGCCAAAGATGATAGTAAATCCATACAATCTCTAACCCAGTCCCTACAGACTTAAATTAATTACACAGCTCAACAAATACTAACCGTACATACAAAGTTAAATGTCTTCTGGCTGTTTCTGAAGGAAGAGCAAATGCTTTCATTTTTCTTAGCTGTTGTGGTACTTGTGTATAACTTTGAAAGTAAAATTACTTTTTCCACTTACTTGTCTTTCCTTTTATATTGGACAAAATATTTATTGTTTCCTTTTTCTAGTAGAGCTTGAAATTAATTTTTTAACTACATTTCCTAGTGCAAAATCCATGACGATGATGCTCAAAGAAAGAGAATTGTTTATTTTTAGCTGAGGTTACAGAGCACTTAAAGGCTTTTGCATACATTTCAGGTTTGTTTTCAAAAAAAAAAAAAAACACTGGTGCATATGCATTTTCTTTAATTGCTGTTCTAAAAAGTTTTAAGTAACTTGTTCAAGCCTTACATAATTATATATAGTGCTCAAATTGCATTAGCATGAAGCAGTTTGCCATTTTGTTATTTTTAATTTTTCAGTAGTACCATGTCATTAATTCAGTTTTTCCCCAGAACTTTAATTAGTCTGTGTGCATTGTATTTATGTTTTAAGGTCCTTATGATGTTTTATCAACCAAGCTTTAAGAACTTCAAGGACTGAAATGCTCTTAGTAATGTCATAATTCTCATGTCAGTTCTTTGTTTTTCCCAAATTACTTGCACAGCCCATGAGACAGAATTCCAGGAGCACTACAAACTCATGGATTTGCTGATGCAGTCTTCCTGATATAAAAATTGTGCAGTCAAAACATGGTTGACAACTCTATTCATGATACGTCTTGATTTTGCAGTTATCAATAGTTAAAGTAGCCTTTTTTGTAAGTAAACGAAAATAACATAACCAGTATGTGCTGAAAAAATATAGACCCTTTGCACAGTAATGTTTCTATCTGTAATTGTAAGTTACTGAGCTGCTTTTTTTAAAACCTTTTTTTTTTTTTTTTTAAAGTGATTCATATCATGGGTTTAATGGTGTTAGTTTTTGGAGGAGATACTCCAAACTGCTGACTTCTAAATATTGCACAAAGAGCATCATTTTGCATCACAGTGATAGCTAGCGGAAGAAAAAAGATTACAACTTGTGAAGAATTGGGGTTGCCAAACAGTAATTCTTGATGAAGAACAGTAAATTCTGGAATAAATTGGGGGCGGGGGGGCACACTCCTTGAAAGCTGAAAACCAATTCTTCATGACTAAGAGCACCTTTGTAAAAATTAGGTTTTATATTTCTATTGATCAGAGTAAGCTAGATAGTTCCAGGGATAATTAAACATGGGACAGAGAGACAGTTTTATGGTATTGTGCCTTGTTCATTTTTCACCAAAAATCATTACCTTAAAAATAAATATTTACATTTGTGTTCAATACTTCTGTTGGGAAACATAGATCTGCAGTAACAGACTTATTTTGAGACTCATGCAAACAGGAATTGCATTTTTCTGCAAATTTTGGACAGAAACCAGTAGTAAATTATCTGGTTATAGGTACTTTATGCAAAGCATCGATAATTAAGAATCATAAAAGTTTGTAGCCTTTGTCTTTGATTTTGGTTTATATGACTGGATGTCTCCTTGTTTAGGTTTTCAGGCTGAAAAATCTTAAAGAAACCTGATTTCAGAAAGCAGAGAACATTTGTCTTTTGAGGATGGGCCATTTCAAGAAGTATCAAATCTGGATACTTGAAATTAGTTGATGTTTTTGATATTTTGGCCTGGTCTGAGAAACAGTAGGATGTGTACTTGGTTTTAGAAAAAATATTTTACCCTGCTAAAATTTCTACAACCTTAAGCAAGAAAAGTTTATGAATAATTATTAGAACCATGTTGAGCATTTTTGTAGGCTCCCTTAAGTGCAGACAATGTTTTCTGGTTAATATTTTGAATATTTGATGCAAAAATGTAAATTAATAAAATACTCCACATCAGGTCTTCCATTTAACATTATCCTTTCACACTGTGGAGTAAACTAATGAATTACAGCGTGATTACATAGCACATAATTAACTTTGTAATTAATATGCAACCGCCACTTAAACTAAAGTACTGCTTATAAAGATGTACGGCAACAGTAAATCACAGGTCAGAAGTAGCACTTCGGAATTTTCACAAGAATGAGAGTAAATGCAGAATCACTTACAGCAGCAAAGTAAGTTAATTAAAAAACAGATTAATTGTGAATGTCCTGTTTAATTTTAAATACCTTTGCTATTTCTTTTCCCTGAAGAAAGAACAAGTTTAAAGCCTAGCTCATTCATTGTTTTCGTAGATGACATATTTTAAAATGAGCAGTTGTTTAGCTTTAAACTGTCCTGGTTGTGATTAGGAATCGGTTAGTATTCCTTCCTAGCTTTGCTCTGTATAAAGGTAGAATAAAAACAACCGCTTTTTATTTTGCGTTAATTCCAGCTTTCTGCCATAGTCCTTTTTTTCATATCAAGTCAGTGAAACCAAGTGAGCCAAACCGACTCTAACCTTTGTCCTGCTGGTTTGTTTTTGAAGAAGGTGAGAATTTGTGCTGTACTACCAGAACCAATTAAGAATGAGGCACAAGCTGGGTTACTTCAGGCAAAATGTTTTTCACAGTTGCCCACAATTGCTAGCATTTCCACCTGTGTTTCTAATGCTAGAGGCACTTGTGCAAACGGACTGCGCACTTCCACAGGCGCCCAGAGCAGCACATGGATAACATTGCATGTCTCGCTGCAGGTTTGCCAAGTAGTGGCCAGAGTCCTGTCCCTTCCCGCACCTTTTCCTTTCCATCTCTGCAGTGTGAAGTCCTGTTGACCATAGCAGGGAGTTAAAATCCCCAGCGTGGTCGTACTGTCCTGGTTCAGACCATGCCTCATCGATGGAAAGCAGCATGTGCTATGGTACCAAACATAGTATGCCAAAGATTTTTTGTCAAGTGATGGGAGCTTTTAAGCATCTTCATGGTCTGATTTCATGAAATATCATATAACATTAATATGTACTCTTTCTTTAACAGCCCTGCCAAATATGTGCTTGTAGGAACGTTAGCATAGAATAAAAACTGATGAAGCTGATTCCTGCCTTCAGGTGACAATCACAGAAGGCATTTTAGGTACTGACTGACCTCAAGGTCACTGTTTTCTGTGTTGTGCCAGCCTAGAAGTAGAAATATATGCTTACTGGGGAGATCTGTACCCAGAGGCCATGAGAAAGTGGGTATTAGACCTCTTCAGCTCCTTTCTGACCATCTGAAGGTGATGGAATGTAGGAACTAGACCTTGCAAGTGTATCAGGTGCTGCTGTTTGTTATCCAGAGCTTTAGCATAGTTTCCTTGGTCTGCTTGATCTGCTGTTAGGTGTATCCTGCTTACTGTCTGGTTAAAAGAAATCAAGCAGGCTATATATCACAGTGACCAGGAAATGGCTACCCTAAACATATAATGCATCTTTTAAGTGAATTAATGTTTTGTTAATGTCTCTTTTGTGAACCAAACTGATTTTATTCATTTATTGCATTCAGCAATACATTACAAACAGTTCAAACTTTAGGATCTATGGAATTCTTAAACACTGATTTGTGTATTTACTCTATTCATGGTGCTCAGTATATTGTTTGTTTGTTTGTTGCTTCATCCGTGTTTTGCCTTTTTTTTTTTAATGGCTAGCTGAAAAACTTCTGACCTGGAACAGAGTGATAGATGCTTCACAATTGCTCTTCATTTTGGATAAATAATCATTCAGGCATAATTATGTGCATCTCTTAATACTCATGAAAATTTTCTGGCTGCTTAAATAGCTGTGAGGAATATACATTGCCACTGCAAATCCTTCAGGATTGGCTTCTGCCTGTATTGTATGGGGTTTTTTTGTTTATTTTGTTGTTTTGGGTTTTTTTTGTTTATTTGTTTTAAAAGAGAGGAAAAATAAGTAGAATAAAAATTAATAGGAAAATTTGTTTTCTGTTTGCTGTTTTTCTTCATTGGTGAGCTGCTCAACGGGCTAATTAGTATGAAAACTGATGGATAAATATAAGTATCCTGAGTTACTCTCTGAAAAAATATTTTACTGGAAGTAGGGTATGAAGTAGGCGCCATGAATGGAGTCTAAGTTGATGGAAATTGCAGGGAGTTTTGTCATTTGAGTTTCATGTGTCACTACTGGGTCATGATATGAGAAACAGCTCAGTTTTATAACCATCCAACTTTTGTTTCGGTGGCTGAGTAGGGAAATGAAGCTGTATGGGAGGTGTCTTTTTCTGAAAATGATGTACAGCACATTCTCGGAGGTTCAGTTCTAGGCAGTATGAACAGATGTTTCTGCACTAATCTCAAATGTCACATTTCATGCATAAACCCTGGGGATAATAATATTGGGATTCCCTGAAAGTATCCCTGGAGTTTATCTTAATACTCTCTTCCAGAGAAGAGTCCCACCTACTAACTTGACAAATTCTTTTAGGCCTTCCTGAAGGCCTTCTCTCTAACGCTGATCCAAATAAGGCCGGGGAGATATGACAAAAGCAATAAATCGCAAAGTAGTGGAGCTTTGGGGTGGCACCTAAAAATCATATGGCCTAGAAAAGTTGTAATGATCACAATAAAAGTAAAATCGTGAGATAGTACTATATTGAAAATGGAGAGTCATCAACATCTCATCGAGGGACAGTTTCACAATTATGATTGAGTTGTAATGGTTGGGAAAAATGCAGATGATTTAAAATATGAAAAAGTTAATTTCCTGTCTTGCATATGCCCATCTTTCTATTTTAAATATTTTAGTGACTGTTCAGAAAAGCTTTTTTAAAAAAATAAAATAAAAATTCACTGTTGTCCAAAAGTAGAGAAGCTTGTGCAGATGCTTTGATAAACATCGTAACTGTAGAGGAATCCTCAGTTGTGTTTATCGTGCTAGTATTTTTCTTCTCATTTTTAATAGTTACAATATTTTGGGATCAGAGGGAAAAAAATCAGCAAGCAAGTATTTCCTTCAGCCTCTGTTAGAACGGGTTCCTGTCTAAACAGAAGATAAGGGAGGGAGTTTTGCTGCTGTTCTGTTCCATCCACGCAGATTTTTTTCTGCTGAGGTTATAATATATGTTAACATTATGCTGACATGGACAGCTCTAGCCAATAGGTTAAAATTGTTAGGTAGTTTGTCTTTTTGACAGATCTTGTCTCCCTGTCTAGAAATTTATATGACCTTCCAACTTTGATATTTTCCTTGCCAGTGAGTGTCCTAAATGGCTGCCTTCCGCACACCGTCCTCACCGCTTGCTTAGAGAGAGGAGGCTGGCCATGCCTCGCTGAGCTGAGGTGGCCCAATGGGTCATCGTTGGTGCTAACGGCTGCTTTATTGTGTTGAGTGCTAAATTGCTTGTTCAATTGCTTAACAATGTTTTGTTAAACTAATTTCTTTAGCTAAGTTAAAAGTTCGATTTCTTGCAAGTAGGGATGTGGCAATATCATACAAAATGAATCGTACTGCCCATTATTTTCCCTTTATAATTTAGTGCATGCTGTTCATACCTTGGGTGATTCAGAAAAACCTAGGTCAAAACTAGGCAGGCACGTTCTGCATGATGAATAAATTAAATTGCAGAATAAAAACCCTGTTTCTGAAACAAATCTGCTAGATATCATTTCTGCAGTTCATGCATTTGTTGCATGAACTTCTCTCATGCTTACTGTAATACTTACTATTTGTTGTTCAACCTTGCAAGAAAATGTTTACGTGCGTTCATGTATAGAGATCGTTCCTTCCCTAGCATTTATGCTGCTATGTCTGCGCATGTGTGCATATTTATGTATTCGTGCGTGTTAATTTATTCAAAGGCTTACGAATAACACAGTTCAGTTGGCTTTCATGAAAAACGGGCTTATTCAAAAAACGTTATGCTGGTGATTTATTGTCACAGGCCAGTCAGAAAGCTTCCCGGAACTTTGCTGCTTAGACTAGGCAGAGGTTTTCTTCAGGTAGCTGTGTAAAGCATTGCAGTTTGTGTGCAGGCCATTAGGAGAACAGGTGGGATTTATTAAAAGTACTTGCTTTATGATACTGAGGTCTAAAGAAACTTTAGTTGCAGGTCATATAAACTAATCCTTTCTATATGCAGAAAATAAAACGGGAGAGAATGAAGATTCTGTTCTGAGATGTCAGCCCTGGTACAGTGAGTCTGAATGGGTGACAGCAATAAACTAGCGTACGGCCTTAATGGTGCTTGAGAGACTTGAATGTAAACAAGAAAGTCATCAAATTGATTTTAATTCTTTTTAGAGAATGAATCTGTATTCCTAACATCAGCTAGAAGAATAATAGGACAACATGGGGTGTTGTTTTTAACATTTTCTTCTTATGATACCCGAGGAAGAACAGACTTAGGTGCTAGGGCACTGTCTGATGCTTAAGTTAAAGGTTCAAAGTTGCCTGTGTCATCACCTTGGACAAGTCACCTACAGAACCTGCAACTTGGCTCCTGCGATGCTTCTCCATTGTAGAAGAGGCTGGACAATCAAAACTGTAGTCAAGAGCAAGTTTGGCTCTCTAGACTGAAGTCAACACTTGAGTGAGGTATCTCCCCATTTAACATTTCTGAAAAGCATACAATTTTGTTGCCCAGCTTTACAAAATGATTGTAAAGATTACGGATGATGATCTGATCAGATAATGAACAGCAGACATATAAGTTGCTTTATATGAGTAGACAGTGGAAATAAGTCACAACATTGCTAAATGATGACGTATGTGACCCCCTAAATTTTTTCAAGGCTATTGAAGGCAGTAAAAAAATGTGTGTGCAAACTGGGATCCCTCTCATGGGAGATGAATTGGAAAAGAAGGTGCCAAATATAGCCATTCGAGGATGACAAAAATCAAGAGCAAAGGATAAGAAGGGAGAAGTTGAGCAGAAACAGTTTTACTCTGTGCATGTTTTGAAATTGTCACAGCAACATGTCTCTCCTTGAGTTCATCAGAGTGAGAACGTGGCATATCAGTCTGCATTCAAAGTACAGCCACAGTTGTATGTGCACCTTTCAAAGGGAAGCCTTGTTTCCCTTTTGGAGGAACTACGCGTTGTTTCAAATAAGACGTTGCACCTCCTCGTACCTGCTGAAGGCTTTGCTGCACTGCTCTGCCAGCTCTGTATGCGTGTCACCAGTACGTCACGTTTGATCAGAATGAAAGTAGCTCCAGAGTACGTCTAATCAGGCAGGGGTTCAGAAAAATTTGAAGGCTATAAAGTTGACCTCTGGAGTGTGTAGCGTTGCCGCTGGGAACAAAGAAGAAAAGCGTGCAGCTTTTTGAGGTCTGCTACACTGTGCCATAATAAGCATTTAAACAAAAAATAAGACAGGAAGGATATGAGTACAAGAAAAGAAAATGCCATCTGGACTTAAACGACTTTAATCCAGATGTCATCTGGATGTATAGTGTAAGTTTATCAGGTTAATTTAATTCTATATCTGGAAGTGTAGCTGAATGTTAGAATTTGTCTTGAAATTCCAGGAAGAGTAATATACATAAGATGTTTTATCCTTACCTTGCAGTAGTACATATATTGAAGATTTTATTTTATCACTTTTTATTTTTTATGTTAAATTAGCATGTTGTAGCCCCAGTTTGCATTGTGATTTGTGTGTTAGGCACTGTATGTGCATTTGGTGGAGATAGCATCTACCCTGAGGAGCTTTCAATGTAATTGGAAAGCCAAAGGAGCTGGAGAAGGGAAGTGTTTGGTGGTTGTTAGTCAGGAGGAGAGCTCAGGTCTCTGTTTGCAGCACTGCCTTTGCCCTGCGGTTATGAGAAAAAGCTTCTGGGCAGATACCTTGTAATAATGATGTGGTATGAAAAACACAAGACAGTCTAGGTATCTTAATTTATGGACCACGCTGTAAATAATTCATTAGGAACAGTATTTCTGTTTACATTGTCTGTAATAATGATGGGAAGTCTGCATGCTTCACTTCATTCAAGACAATTTTCACTGGTGAGAGCTTTGAAACTCACTCTGTGGCTGGTTCCAGCGGAAACAGCAGTGGTGGTGCTGGGAACTGTGCCCTCCTCTCCTTAACAGGGGCTGCCACCTTGATTCCTAGCCATTTCCTTCATGGTTGTTTTCGTTCAAGCCCAATTTAGCATTCATATAGTTGCTACTTTCAAACACTTGAGAGGATTTTGAAACACCTGCTCAGTGTCTGTGTTGTATTCTGCCAAATGCCATTTTGGATTTGCTCACCTGAGGGTGAGACCTAACGGAGGTTCAGCTAACAGAGATCTGTGCTTTTGGAAGAAATGCTACTGAAATCTGTTCCTGATTATCCCAGGAAATTTGTGGAGAGGAGCAGGTGACATCTTTTAACATGGCATTTATCAAACTTCTGAAAACTGACTTGTCTGCTAAGATTCTTGGTAGAGTGAAACTTACTGCTTGGCACATGTAAAATTCTCCTTATTTGTCTGTTAAGTAGGTCTGTGACACTGGCAATTCTCACAGACCAGTTTCTAGATATAAAGGTCATCCCAAGTGATAAGATAGTGAGAAAACAGAATGCGGCAGTGCAGGCAATCACTGGTGTTTCAGTGAAAATCTTTCCTGAGGGCAGCAGACTTTGCTCTGTAAAGCTCCTGCAGTGCTTTGTGATCTGGGTATCTAGAAGAATTTCTACCTTACTGGAACTATGGGCACTTACAAGAAAAGCAACAACTACATCATAGATAGTAAAGGAGTAGGCATGTGTGCAGCTTTGACTTGCTTGGAGTGAAGGTGCTGCAGTTGGAACTACTTTTTAAATTACAGTTTTCAAAATGAACTATGGAATGTCAAAAATATTTCTGTGCTTCCTAATAAAGTTCCAGTAGCAATGAATCTGACATTTTGGTTGCGTTTCAGGTGCTTGAATGTTAGCTGTTGAGAGTAACATACACAGCAGTCGCATTTCAAGCCATCCAGTGTATTGTGTTCACGCAACGCTGCACCACATGCACAAAAAACCCTTTCCTTGAGGGATGCGCAGTCATTTGTTTTGCATGGCCAATCTGGATCAATTTACTCAGACTGTCAGCAAGGTTTCTTATCATTTAGGAACTGGTAGAGACTTTAAATACTGGACATTCATCTGCAGGGCAATTCAATAAAACCAAATAACTTGGTTTTTAATGTTTTCTACAGGTCCAGAAGGATTAGTATAGGATGGTTCTCAGATCAGCTGTCTTAAAATGAAGAAGATAAGATAGAGTATAGGGCTCAGCAAAACTATAGTTTTGTTGTGTCTAGATGTCTGGTATATTTAGTTTAAATTTTACTTTTTAGAAAACCACCTCCCCAGCACTAACTTGTCATAATTCAAAATAAATGGAGAGTTTGAAAGAATCTGCCTTTCAGCAAACTCGGAAAGCAGTGCAGAAAATATAATTCAGCTGCCAGTAAGTACTCTGTTTCTCTGGCTGCAAAAATTCAAAGCCATCTAATTTCTACCTTCTTTCTTCAGCTATATTTAGCCCTTATAGGTTTTGCTGGTCCTCCTGGAGTTTATCTTGCTTCCGTTCTGGGAAGTTGGGTAAATCTTTACTTAAATTTCATCAGCAGAGACCAGGATAATGATAGATATCAGAGTTATTAGAGTCTGTGTCCCAAAGCAGCAGTTCAGTTGCTCTGTTCTCTAGAGACTTTGTTAATTGAGGTGTAATGCTTTTCTTCTTTCTTCTCTCCTTCCCTCTCCCTGAGTGATTTTCTTAGAGAGTGATGCATTCCCTGGTGGCTTACCAGAAATGATTGGTCTTGGGAGCAGTTCTTTAGTTCTCATAGGGCTGAAGAAAAGGGGAATAAAGCTTATGTCTATAGACTATAAAGAGAAATTACAGACTGCTTTAATTGATTATATGCCTTCTTCACAATGGTAATCTTGCTGGAAAAAAGAAGTTTGAATCTATCCTCATTCCTGTATTGGGTGCAGTGCAGTTTGGGGTTGGGGGATTGTTACGTTCTTTCCGAAGCCAAGCAATGGCGAGTGTAACTCATGAGGATGCAGTGTCACAAGGGGAAATCAGCAAGTTCCTTCAAATGCTACAGTTCATCTTCCAAAACATGCCTAGTTTCATCAGATAGGGAAGAGGGCATTCAGTGTCAGAATGCAAATCCTTCTCATTTCTAACTCACAGTGGACTTGTTTCTTGCTAGAAGCCTTTCTTTGGGGTGGCCCAAGAGGTTTTGACCTACCTCTGTTATGTAGCTGGCTGTCTGGTTCAAGGGAGATGTTATCAGAGCATAGCAAATACAAAATGGCATCTTCACTTTCTGATATTTATTGTTAAATTGTTAAAAATTTGCTGCTAGTGCCATCTCCCCTCCATGGTTCTCTCCTCCTGAGATCATCTGTGTACAGATCTGGCTGTTACTGTTTCCTCTGGACCTTTAGAAATTATTTATTAGTTTCTCTGCTATAGCTCATCTTTCAGGTTTGAAGCAAGTAACTTGGATGAGTCAAACCATTTGGCTCTCTTTTTTTAGCTGATTAATGTCTGGCAAGACCAGGAAAAAGTCTGCAGTTCGTACACGTTCTTTGTAGGCAACTCTTGTGTGCTCAGCCCTGACAATGCATGTAAGCCAGAGATGCTAGGAACACTTCATGCCTATCACAGCATTCTGTAAGCAAACACAAAGAATTTTCAGCAGATACTTCTGTCTTACAATAGAACCTCTGAAAGAAGCATACTTTTGTTAGGTAAATAAGTGCACATCACATGCCAGAATGCAAATCCTCTTCAGTTCTTATGCTCACCTGATTTCCTCTGCACTGAGCCTGAAGGATGAGGAAGAGATGCTAGGTTCTCTCTCATTTTAGGAATTTCGAATTTTTCCATGAGATTTTTTTTTTTTTACAGCAGTGTTATTTGAGTGATCAGGGTTATAAAATGATTTGAGTGTAGCACAGCAAGCTTTTAGGGATGGCTCATTTGCTTGTAGCTGTCCCGATGAGGATTAGCGTTTCTTACCTGCAAGCTACAGTACATTTAATAAACCACTGCATCAGTGGATGCTGCTGTGGAGCTGTCAATGTTTGTTCTAGTGGATCTGTGTTGGAGTTTGCAAAGCTTCCGAGAGTACCACCGCAGCTCTGTCAGCCCTGGCTCCCCAGGAGCACACTTCCCAGCATTTTTGCCTTTAATTTTGTGTTATTACCTCTTGCTGTTATAAACTGCAGTGTCCTTTTCCCTCCTTGCTCTCCCTAAAGATAACAAGCTGACAGAGCTGATGACACAGGGAGCTGGGTGGAATGCAGGGAAACCAACCTTGTAATATAAGCACGCAGCAGGGCGATTACCCAGACCTGGGAGCAGCACAGATGCTCTTCTGGGTCTGAGGAAAGCAGTCATTTCAGCCGGCGGGCCGGCGGGGAGGGCCGCCAGCACAGGGGACGGTTCCTGTGCCTTGCGCTTAGTGCTGGCCGGCGATCAACTTGTCCAGACTCAGCGGGGCACTCTCCTTAGCTGGAGGTGCGACGTTATTATGTCCTTGCGATCCCACTCTTGGAGGTTTATTTTTGTTTTTATACTTTAAGCGTAGGTCGTATCACAGCGCTGTGTGCGCGCTTCCAGCTAGCCCTGCCACCTTTGCTTTTGTAATCAGGCTGCAGATGTGCTTCATGATTGAACAACTTCTGCGCACCACCGCGCCTCCTCCCAGAGGAGGCCAGCAGGCTTGCTTATGCAAGCTGTCATGCTGCCTTTTTTTCAAAAGCATG
Organism: Chauna torquata; assembly: GCA_013399475.1. Lineage (NCBI taxonomy): Eukaryota > Metazoa > Chordata > Aves > Anseriformes > Anhimidae > Chauna > Chauna torquata. Next base: position 1,240,084 of record VXAL01019891.1, on the reverse strand, counting down.
TGTGGGTTAGCTTTTGTGTGTATCTGGCTGGCTGTTCATGCCTGCATATAATAGGCTGTGTATATAAAAACGTTCCCAAGCACACGGCTGTGGAAAAAGCTTCCTTAAAGCCAGCCAAACTGCCAGCACTTGCAGCTCCAGCCACCATAAATTAAAAGAATCCACTCCCACCTCGCTGAAGCTGTGCCTGCTGGCAGCGTGCGCACGCAAGCACACAAACTCGCCTTCTCTCTCGCTCAGTCAAAGATGATAGAAAGTCTTCTGGGGATTATTGCACATTTGTAGAGCAACAATGGAAAGCAGCACAGCACAAATATCTATTCTTCCTCACCCAGCGTAACAAACGTTGCTTTGTCTCACATCTGGCCCTTTTTAATAGCTCAAAGCCAATAGCAGTAGCTATTTAGCAGCTTATGGTAAATAAAGCTTTATTAAAACGACTTCCTTTTCAAGTGTTTAATGATTAAAATGGCCTTTCACCTGACATTTTGTGCTCCTCTTTTTTTTTTTTCTTGCCCCAAGTACTATAACAGGAGAAGTAAAACAGTTATCATGGATAAATATTTAACTTTTTGCAGTTATATTCTTTAAAACAATATTTAAGAGGCTCTTTGCAAATTATTCTATTGAAAAGCAGGCTTAAACTGAAGTCCATTTACTGCAATGTGAGGACATACGTGTGTGATTCTGTGCCTGTGTAAGCGTGTTCGCGTTGAGCTGTATAGCACCTCTATAATTTCGAGGTCTGCCTATTCCAGTTTTTTTTGCTACGCTGCAGGATGGCTCTGGCTTAAATACTAAAAAGGAGAAATAACGTGATTACATGCAATTAATAGGATTAAACTGCGCCTACGCACAGCTACGCTCCGACAGCTCGAGAAACAACTTTCAAAAAGCTGCTCAGCGTTTCAAGGGGCAGCGAAGCCAGGTGCCGCTGGCCGGCCTTTGTCTGGGGGTCGGCCCCGTTCCGCGCCGCGCCCCGCGGGGACGGGGTCGGGGGCGCCGCCG
>VXAL01019891.1:1117048-1238995 GCA_013399475.1 Chauna torquata | reverse complement strand
TGTGCTGGAGACACAGAGGAAATTATTAGTTTTAGCTGATTGAATAAACAGTATTAACCAACTTCTGTTCTGCAGTGGGATGGGCCTGGGAGGGAGGGAGGGAGGAAAAAGGGATGTTTGAAAACGTCGTTCAGTTCTTCCTTAGGGAATAGCTTTCTTCTTTCCTCACTCTCACCTACTCAATAATGTTAATAGTAATGACAATTTTTTTCCTATTTTTTTCTTGCTCTTCTTCTGCTAAGTGGTTCCAAATGGATCCAAATGAGATTTTTTTAATTATAACACCCAAAGGGTGGCTGCCAATGTGCTCAATCTGTGTAAAAATTGAAATCTGGTAATTCAGTGCTGTTCTTTGGGTGCCAGTGGTGTTTGGCCACTGTGCATCTCTCGCAGCTGCTACTCTCCCTGCTCAGCACATCTCCTGTGGAAGATCTTCCTTTACTTCTCTGGAAGGGAAAACTCAGTAGAAGGCATGAAATGAATGACGGTGTTTGTTTCCTTTTACTTTTCCTCTTCATAGTTCTACTACAATTTTAAAAGGATTTTTTTTCTTGAATCATTTTTTCTCTTTTCTGGAAAACACTTTGTTCATCTCTTTGTTTCCAAATCTAAAAAAAATCATGTGGTATGCCAAAGAGAATCAAATCAGCTGTTGTTTAATGACATATGCCTTTAAGTAGCTTAATGGCATATGATTTATTAACCACCAGATACACTGTCATGTTCTTGGCTTCTCAGGTGGGTTCTCTAGGACTCTCAAAATGGCTTCGTGGTAGAAAGGATTTGCTAAAAATATTCACTAAAATCTTGATTTGTCAAGAAGTTGCTCTGTCTTGCTCAGGTCAGTGGCAGATGCCAGTGCTCAGGCATGGCAGGGCTGCATGACCTGCCGTGGGCTGGACAGCAGGTGACAAGTTTTCTGTGAGCTCTTCTGCACTTCTCCTTCTGTCCTGGCGCAGGGACAGAGGGAAGGAAGCGGGCAAGATGGGGAGCAGCTTTGCTGCTGCTCCTTTTCAGGTTGTCTCTCCAAGTAAGGGTCATCCAGAACCAGAACTCAAATCATATTTACTTTCAAACTGAAGTGTGTTTTCTGAGATGTCAGCATTGTGAAACATGCTGAAATGTTTGATTTTTTTTGAAAGGCTGGTAAAGAACATGTTTTACTAAATTGCTCTTCACGAATGTGTTACTGGAAGTCCAATTTCTGATAGAGTATTTGCAAACTTGTAGCTTGAAATTTCAACCAACACAGTGTAGCAGAAGCTTGTGAAATTCCCTTTTAGCCACCACATAATTTCATTCTTTTTTAATACTGAAGAGTGCTTTGTAGTAATGGTTTAGCAAAAGAGGTTTCCATACACTTAGGGTTAAAAAAAAGTCTAACAGGTCGATACATCTGTTCCTTTAAAAAACATTCTCCGTTTTTGAGACATCATAAATATGTAAATGAGGGCTCTTTAATTACTGCCTAGGGCTATAAACTCACATGCTAGAGGGGAGGGAAGAAGGAAGACGAAGAATAATTCACTTTTTTTTTTTTTTTTTTTTTTTAAGAGCGAGAGAGATTGGGTCTTTACCTCAGAAAAGACAGCAGAAGAATGGGGCTTTTTATTGCTGAATAACCAGAAGGTGCTGGGAACACTTCTTTTTTGTTTATCCTTTTGGATGGAGTTAGCATATAAAACAGTAGCATACGACCCTTCTGGCTAATGTGTGCACCAAACAGAGGGGATTTGTTACGAAGCACGCTGTACAATTCCCTTCTCTATCCTGTTCTGTCAGAGCCCTTAATCCTGATCAGCAACATCCCCTGCTGTCCCTCGAGCCACGTGCTGCATCTGAATCTTAGCGTGGTTTCTAACGCTGATGGACCAGAGGTGAGCAAGAGAGCCGGCAAAGTCATTTTCACTCGTGACCTGATAAGCGCTCGGCACTTAGCTGAGTGCAAGTCTGCTCTTATTCTGCCCTGCCGGCCTTTCCGTATCTTAAGCACCGTTGTTTTCGAGTAAGGTGATCTTGCTGCTACTTTCAAAACAGTGTGAGATTGGCAGAAAAGGCATTTTTGAAATTTCAGGATGTGGATATGCCCATGGGGATCTGGACCGGTGTACAGTAGTGTCGCTGCAGTAGGTGTAGTTACTGGAAATGTAATTGTGCGATATTTTTTTCCAGGCAAAATGGTCTGGTGTCAAAACACTTACTCTGCCTTGGTAAAACTTAAGATCCATATGATAATTTTCACTTTCCATGTTTAATCTTTTAATTCTATCAGAGGTCTATAAAAGAATAATTTCCAGATAATAATGATTTCCTGCTAATGAGCTCTGCTTTTATTATAGCAAAAACGACTTAGACCCAGTATGGTCAATGAAAAAAATTTCCTATTTGATGCTTTTATGACGTGTTTGAGAGGGAGGTAAAAATGAGTCTGGGGTGTATGAGGCAGGATCTTCCAAGTGCAGAGTAAGTGTTCAGGTATGAGGTGAGCCCTCCTATGTACGGTTTTGGTTGTTTAGTTCATGAAGCAAACATTCCCTGGCCAGGGTCATGGAGGGAACAAGGGCTTCTCTTTCCAGGAAGAGAAAAAATGAACTGGGCTGATGCAAGTCGCAGACTGGAGGCTGTGAAGGGATGGTGGCTGTCTGTCAGCACAGGGCGGGGGAAGGCTGTTATAGCCAGAGAGCATTAGTGACGTGAGACGTGCACTTTGGGATGGAAGTGAAAATACTTCTAGCTACCAGGGAAAGAGTGAGTCAGAGAGCACTGTTCAATGGGAGCCACTGGGTGTTGAAAGCAGAACTATTTTCGAGACTGGATTTGATCAGCTTACAGAAGACATCGTGTGACCTGTCTGTAGGAGAGCAGGGGCTGCGCTCCCAGCCCTGCCCCTGGGCATCCCCTTGGCTGCCGGGTGAGGTAGTTCCACACGCTCTACCCTGTCCTTCCGCAAGCGGGCTCTGGGAAAGCTCTGCCATGTGACAATTTGGACAAATACAATACAATAGTAAGCTGCGGTTCAGGTAGCTGATAGCAAGCTTCATTTTCGCTTGTAGTTTACTGGACGGCACAGAATCAAGGTATTATTGTACATACAGTCCATAATTCAATGTGTGGGATTGTTTGTTGGCATGAGTGACAGTACACAAAGGCAAGTCATGATCTTTGTTTTATTTGTGTAAAATCTCTCTGCAGTCTCCCAGCCCCGAAGTATACTGCCAGCAACACCAGAGGCAGCTCCTGCTGTATCTGGCTTTACTTGAGAATTGTGTTTTCTGGCAGTATAGAGTATGGCTGTGTATCTGTTGCTTGCGATAGATGCTCTTTTTAACTTGGCTCCCAGTTTCTCTATGTGGCTGCATGGCAGTGAGGAGTTTATATTGATGATGCCAAAAAAAATACAAAAATTGTGTTACAAAGTCAACTAGAAATATGGTATTTTGCTTCCTGGTTCATTAAGCCTAAGTGTCCTGGCTTCTTTTTTTTTTTTTTTTTTTTTAAAAAAAGCCTCACTTTGCATTTCTTCAAATATTTCAACAAAAAACCTGTGTGCATGTACACGTGTTTGTTTTCAGCAAGCCCTCCTCCATCTGTCCTGATGGTCAATTAAAATGCAGATAATGCGTCCCAGCTTGTAAGATGGATCACTGCTGAAGTGGTGTCATGTCTGGGCTAGCTTATCTCTTGATAAATACCTCTGCTGTCCACTGAGAGATTAAACTTCATGACTGCTAAGGTTTATTTGGGGATATACAGGCAGATAACACAGTCTTACTTGCTTTTAATAAAATACATCAATTTACATTTCCTAAAGAACCTTTGGGTGGTGTTTGCTATTGAGAAGGTGGCAGTGGCATAATCAAACGATAATACTGGTACGTGAAACTGGCTTTACCATTTCGTAAGTATTGTAATTTATTGACAGGAGTGCTTTGCTGAACCCTCTTGTCTCTAGAGTGGGGAGATGAGGAGCTTGAGCTGCTGTTGTAAGACCTCGTTTAGCTGTCTAGCAGAAAAGATTTCTTTCCCAGAGTCTAATCCGGCAGGAGCCGTGGAAGAACGTTATCAGCGAGGCACAGAGATCTGGGGTGCTTGGGAGGCGGGCGGGTGCCGGGCTCTGGAGGCTGTCTGGCCGTGACAGCCGTGCGCTCGCAGCCTCCGCCGCGGGAGCACTGCTCCCTCCTGGGGGCTGGGTGCCGGGGGTGCTGGGCCTTCAGGCGCGTTCCGTGGGGAGACGCTGGGTCACGAGAGGCGGGAGCGGTGAGCAGCTGGCTTCTCCAACAGGACAGGCATCTGGAAAATTTGCCATCTCTTCTCAGAGGAGAGCTCTGCCGTGGCCAGCCCTCTGAGTAACCGTCTGGGTGCCCTTGGAGAGGCTCACGAGGGAGAGCTTCCTGTGCAAGCCCAGCACCTTGCTTGTGCTAGCGTAAAGCTGTACATAAATACGGCATTTGGATATGTGTTTCTGAATCTGTGCCCGCTGCTTGTTCTTTAGCACGAGGATGCCGCTTCTTGAACTGTGCTGCTCTGTTGCAGTAGAAGGATACGGGCATTTGTAGGCAAAAACTGGTTTCGTGTTCCAGTGCGCAATATTTATGGTTTCATTTCCATTTTAGATGCCATGAAAGTGATTGAAACAGCCGAGTATACATATGTATGTGCGAAGCATCTCTGTGCCCCTCACTGAGAAGTGAGTTCTAGGAAAAAGCACTTAAATCTGCTCAGCTTATTAAGTGCAGGCTGGAGTCCCACGCGATTCTGCTTAAAACATAAATAAATGGAAGTTACAGTGCAGAGGGTTTGGTAATATGAATTATGGACTGAAACCAGTGATTAGTTGTTGGCTTCTGTCTGTGCGATCTGCTGTTGTGCTGCTGTAGGAAAAGACCGAAGAAGGCCAGAGAGGGCAGGGTGGCGAGGAGGCTCACTTGCTCACCTGTGTTTTCGTGTACTGCTCTCGGTCCAAGCTCGAGCAGGGTTGTGGCCGCCCTGCCTCCAGAGCAGCAGAGCTGCCAGCGCTGGGCCTAACCCCCACGCCCGGCAGCACACGTGCGCCCTGGCTTCCTCCCCTCCCTCGGGCCGCGCGCCCAGCTCCGGGCACACACCGCACACACCGGTACCCCGACAGCGAGCTCGCGGTGTGGCGTGATGCGTGGCTCCGGGAGAAGCATTAGCGAATGCGCAGAGCAGGGCTCGTCCCGGCAGCACCGCTGAGCACCACGCCGTACCACCAGCAGGGCCGGCATGGCGAGCGCAGCCGGGGGCTTAGGGGACCGCGGGTTTGCTCTCCAGACCCTCATAACTCGTTCTTGTCCGTGCTCGTCTGATGGTTTTCTACAGCTGTAGCAACACGAATTAAGACTCCTAACGCCACTCTGAGCCTTCATTTCCATTTTCAAGTTTTTTTGTTTTGTTTTGTTTTTGAAGTCATAGAGAAGCTTTAAATTGCCTCAGGTTGCACAGCTTTTTGGAGATGAGACTAAAGAACAGAAGACACGTTTATTCAGAAGTAGCAAGTAGTTTGTTCACCTACAGATACCAGAAAAGCCCAGTTTTTTTCAGAAGGTAGGAGCTGCTCAGCCCCTTGGTAGAAGATCGGGCCTCTCACACAGATGTGGGGTCCTGCTGGAAGGCTTGGCTGAGTCCTGAGCCCCAGTCCTTCACTCACTGTTGTCACAGCCATTTCAAGGGCTCGTTAAATTGACCTACTAGTTTTAATATCACGGGACAGTCCGAAGTATACCTGTTGTTTTATTTTCAGTACACAAATCCAGAGCCTGCATATTATTTCAGGCAAAAAAAAATATGTTTTGTGTTCCTTTTGACCTGATAATACTCTGCCATATCTGATTCATTTAATATTTATGGGAGGTATTTTCTCCTAGAGGAAGATTAGGAAGAATCCTCATGCCCTTGGCCTTGCAAAACCTAGACCGTCATTATTATCATGATTACGGTTATTATTACTGTTATTGTTATTTTCTTCTTGCATTGTGATCGGGGGTTCTTGCAGGCAGCTCTGCTCCGTCGCGTTAGCTCCACTTGTGTAGCAGTTCTGTGAGGTACTGGGGCTTTGTGGCACTGGATCACCTGGAAAGTTAAGTCTCCAGCGCATAGATCTCATGGTCACGCTCGCTGTAGAGGTGGTAGGAGTGCACAGACTGTGCTCAGTGATCTTTACTGTCCTTTTTGTCTTGCAGATCGAGGGATTTTAATGGCTTTCAGGTAGAAGCCAAGTGGAGACAATCAAAATGAACTCTATGGACAGGCACATACAGCAGACCAATGACCGGCTGCAGTGCATAAAACAGGTAAGCTGAAGGTGGACATCGTTACTGCTGGAGCATTGTGCATTGCATGGCAGGGTGTGTTGAGCATTATGGTTTCCTGCTGCTTGATGAATATCCTGGCCCTTTTGCAGGGAGGAGAGTGGTGGGATTGAGGCATTGTAATGTGACTGCAGAGAAAAGTATCTGCTGCAAAAGCTAGTATCTAAACCTCAAAAGCTAAACTTTCCATTTCACCTTTCTGAGGAACTGTCAGCCTGGAGATTCACTAAAGCGGTGAAATAATGTTCACAACCCATTTTCCCGTTGCCTGAGCAGTTTTCTCTGGCTGACTACTTTGGTAACAATTTGAGCCACAGCATATTTAGAGGCAACAGTCCTGCTGTTTCAGTTTTATATTTGTATTAACCAAGTTAAAAATCTCCCTGAGTACTTTTGCTTTGGGACATGCGCATATTTTTTCTTGAGGGAGTGCGGCACTTCTCTCTTCATAGATTTCTTTGGGTGGTGGATGCAAGCACCCTAAATCAAAGGAACTGATGAAAAAAGAAATAAGCATGGGGGTGGTACTGGATCAGTCTAGATTTCTAAACTTTTTATCTGTTTCCATCCTCTTAACTTCATCAGTCTCCATTATGTTTTGTCATGTTTGCCTGCGTATTAGTAGAAGTTTATGTTATCTAGAATGTGTTTTAATACAAAGCACAGAAAACGTGTGTTTATTTGCAAGTCTAGCCATGCAGATGCTTTGGCAGGATATGAAAAAAAGAACAGAGTTTGTACTGAAAACAGCTGATTTTCTTTTCATGTTTCCTTTATATAAGAAGATTTTGGAATAAATTAGCAAAGCTAGTTCGTAGGTCAGGGTGCAGAAATAGGAATCCTCCCTGCAGAACTGTTGGTCATAATCCAGCCTTGTCCTGGGTCTGTGGTGGCTTTTTTTTTTTATTTTATTTTATTTTTTTAATCTCTCTCTCTCTTTCATCACTCTGTGGTGAAAGTTAATGCATCTTATGGCTCTTTAGAGGCCTGATGGAAATGAATTTTGGGATTACATCCGAGTTCCTTATGAACTACCTGGTTCAGGAAAAGCATGCACTTGGCTGGCACAAATTGGTGCCCTTTTTGGCCATCCTAGCCCAGAGGATTCTTCATCCTAGAGGATGAAGAATGAAGTGACTTGCAGAACAATTTAACCTTGTAAGAACAAGCCTTCAGATCAAGTGGAGACAGATGGAGGATGCTACTCAGTTCCTTTTTCTAGAGCTGACAGTTTCTGTACGTAGAGAATTTGTATTATTTTAATAAGATAAAAGAATAACAAATTACATTTCTTACAGTATTAAAGAGATATTTTTGGCTATGTAATGGATGCTCTGCCAGTTAAACCACTAACTTCATTTATACGTAGTGCTGGTTTACATAAGCAGCTAGGATATATTTCTTAGGTGAGGAAGGTCAGACTTTCCACCGTTCATGGAACATTCTCGGTTTTGTTTGATCCTGTCTGGAATAAAGCTCGGAGGCTTCTGGTAGACAGGGCACTTGCATAGTTGCTCTGTTCTGCCAGACAGCAAAGGATGCCTAGCAAGGAGGTATCCTACCTGGGCGTGGTTGTGACTTCAGGATCCCCATTTCCTACAGAGGCCCGAATCAGTGAGTATGAGTGCTTTTATTTTCAACACATGACAAAGTATAGTTAAGCAAGCCAGTGGCTGACCACCAAAAATATAGCAGAAGCTTTTTTGTGTGAGTTGCAATACTTAAGGTTTTGCCAGAGAGGAATGACTTTTTTTTTTCTTGAAGAATTTAGCAGAAAGATTCCTCTTTTTGTTTATTCATAGCTCCAAAATCTTGTGCTGTTATCTTTGCTGTAGTGGAGGAAGAGACAGAAATTGACTCTGACTAGCTTTTTGGAGGAGACTCTTCTGTCACACGGTCATAAATTTCCAGCTTGGAGACATTTTACCTTGTTCTTTGAGACAAGTCATTAGCTGGCAAAATTAACATAGTGCCACAGCAAGGCCTTGCCAGTTCACCCATAGGGAACCAGACCACACACTTAAACACACCGTCCTTGGTTTTGGGAGTGAAGCAGTACCTTGCATGGTCGTATCAATGTATCCTCACTGATTTTTTGGGATTAGCAGCAGGGTCAGACAAAAATCTGCATGTGTTTTCTCCCCCGGTCTCCGGTCTTTCATTTCTCCCCAGCCTGTGAACAAGAGGTAGTGCTGCTCTCCTGAAAAGATGTCTGCTTCCAGGTGGGTTAACACAGCAGCAGCATGGAAGGTGCGCTGCAAGGGGGGGCAGAAAGCCACCCTTCCTTGGCACCCAGCATCTGCCCATTTGATACCCTTGCTGGCAGTGCGGCTTATGCAGCCGGACCCCGTGCAGCCTGCTGCCCGGCGTGCCCCTCACCCAGCCCCTGAGAAACCTCTACATGGTTATCCCAGTGCCTGGCGAACCAGATCAGGTTGCAGCACAGGGGCAGCGCAGGCTGCTTTCTTCCAGCTCTCTGGCTCGTCAGACACCCACAATGTCCTTGCTGACTTCTGTTTCAGGATCAAGGTTGTGTTTTACCTTTATCTTTTTTTAGCATTTTCCAACTACAAAACCAAAACTTATATACGATCAGCTAGTTAGGAAATGAAGCGTGTGTGTGTGTGTGTGTGTGTGTGTGAAGAACCATTTCAGAAGAGATAAAAGGGCAAACTGAAGAGGTGGCTGTGTATTTACGCTTAAAAAAACCAGACTTCTGTGGAAGACTGGAACAGCTTGTGTGGTCTCTTTGTAGCTGATTCCCTCACTGTTTGTAAGTGTGTGTGCTTTAAAATCAAACACTTTTTTTTTCAATGTTCAGTGGAAAAAGCCAAAGTAACAGCCTTCCCGTAACACATGCAATTAGTTTGTCATGACACCGAGGGCTTTTCAGGGTATGCTGAAGAAGGCTTGATCTTCAGGGTGCAGGCTTTTTTTCTGGAATTTTTTGTCCATGCAAACAAAAACACAAAATGATTCTGTGCTTAGCAAAAGTCCGACTGCCCCTGAGCGCTGCCCTGTGTGGGCTGCGGTGGCAGCCTGTTTACCTGCCAGGCGCTCCGGGCTCCAGGGCTCTGCCGCAGCACCCAGCACGGGGCAGGAGCGCGGGGCTGGCAGGGCAGGTGCGGGGCTGTGCCTGAACCCCTCTGGGAGCCCAGGGCCCAGGCACAGCCTTCCGAGGGGACCGGCTGGGCTCCCGCTCCATAGGAAGCCCCCTTAGAGAGCTGACTGCTTTTCTTAACCTATTCCTCATAACAGACCGGTGAAGCAGCTTTATTCAAACACCATTAGTTGTTTTCCTTTTGTGATATGACCAAATACCAGACAAAATCAGTAGGCTGCAGGCCGTCTCCTCTCTACCCTCCCTGTGATGGGTCCAACTTCCAAAACTGTTTTAATCTAGAGACTTCTAGATTTGTTGTCCCTGCTTGTTGGCAGTCAGTTTGTAAGGTTTCTGCACATCTCTTGTGAAATTCTTGCCAAGAGGAAGATAAAGAAAATCTTTCTATACTTAAGTTAGAAGGAAACCACCCCTTTCAGAACAGGTGCATGATACCTTCCTGTTGTGCAAAGGAAACTCATCAGGGCAGATGCTAGAGCTGTGCTAAAATTTTGGTAACAGGTTAAAGGGAAGTTCTCTGGTGTCAGAAGTTTTTGGTTGTGGTGGGAACAGAGAAGGCTGTTCTGGCCACGTGTGTCACGTTACATCAGGGCACATTGAGCAAGATATCCTCAGACAATGCTGGATCATTCAGTGAACCCAGCTTAATTGGAGGCACACACCATGTTGCTGATATCTGGAAAGAGATTAGCATTTCTCCCCTCTTTCCCTCAGGAAGGCTTGTTGAATTGCTGTGGTTGCAATGCTTTATAATGCCTACCCAGCCATTCAGAGAGAGATGCTAAAAGTTGTAATTGCCATGTGTTTGCGTTGATCTTTTCTTTCTCAGATTGGAAACAAACAGTCCCATTTCTTTCATCATTCAGCAACTTGGTTTTTGGTCACTCGCTTGCAATTCAGAGGAAAATAGAATTCCCTGTATATTTACATAACTGTTAGCATTTAAGCCCTGAAAAGTTTGAACTAATCCTTCTGCTTTTCAAAATTATTGTTGCAGATTCGTGTAAATGCTCAGCAGTCCTAAACATGTCATTTTTTAATATATTCTGGATGGCTTAATATGGACAGATATGAAATTATAGCTGAAAAGGTTTTAATAAAGCTTCAAGAAAATTTCATTCTTCATGAATTTTGAGAATTAGAAGCCTTCCTATGGAAAGGGTGTATATGTTTAGAGTACATGGTTTTTTTGGTTGTAACCCATACAAGCGTTACCATTTTTTTAGCAGCTAAATATGAAGTAATATATGGCAGGAAACCTGATGGTGGGAAAGATCTTTCTTTTCAGTTAAGAAGATGACGTTCAAGGGACCTAAAGTGTTACAGCTTACGGGCTGAATGGTCCATCAATACCATCTTGGTAAATATATATATGTTTTCTCTCTGAGACCCATACCTGCAATTCTTTGTCTGCTTTCTTGCTCAGTCTGTTGGAATATTCCTCTGCTAGAGTTAAGTATGTTTAGGACTAACTGACAGCAGACCAGCTTTCCTGGCTCCTCCAGTCCCCTTACAGACCTGTCAATCAGCATTCCTGCCATGTTAGATCCTGCATCCCAGTAGGCAACTGTTCTGGCTCAGGCAGTGGAGCCAAAAGGGAAAGAGCAAAGAAACAAAGTGCTAGAAGCACTTCTGGTGCAGGGGGAGAAAACACCACGGTTGCAGCATTTGGGTAGCTTGTTTATCTGATGAGATGGCTGAGTTCGTGAAATTTCAGTGGGTTGAACATAGCTCATCATCTGAGGCGGGCTGATGAAGTTAGTGTAGGCACAGTTCTCCCCTTCCCAGTCCTGTTTCTTGTTTTATTGCAGCACCTGTCCTTGAGGGCTGAGGCATTAATATTGTCAACTGTTTTCAAAGAGAAATACACATTTTAAACTTATGATTAAAACTTGTAGTAGCCGTAGTATTCAGATGAATTTTAGTTTTTCCTGTGCAACTACCTAATGCTTAAAATTGCCTATTGTTGAGTAAGGATGAACATTTGAAAATTCTAGAAATCTGTAGGTTAGGTCCATGGTGTCACCTTGGTGTCAGATGAGCATAGGAAATTCTTTGCATCGGCAGCTGGGTAGGCTCTGCAGTGAATATGTGACCTAGCTGGCAACACGTCTCTAGCATCTGTCATACCATTTCTGGCTCTTCCTTTGTATGTGTGTGCTTGCTGCTTGATTTCCTTTAGTTACGTGCATTGGTGCAATGGCAAATCCCTACCAAGTATGGCTTGTGCAGCGTTTGCACTTAGGGGCCATTGTACCTGTTTGCAAAAGCAGAAAGTGTTTTAAAAAAATTCTTTGAACTGGCAATAGTACTGTTAATACCAAGAGCCTTCAGCTGTAAAGACCTCTACCATCATCTGCTGAAAGAAAACATTTCACTGGTGTTATTAGCTCCTTACTACTTTTGTGCAGTATGGAGGAGGAGCCATCACCGGTGTGCATAGGCAGGTCGCAAAGCATGTGCTGCGGGCAGTTTTGTGAGCCTGTGCAGATGGAAGAGACGTAGGGGAAGGGAGGGCAGGCTGGCATTTTGAAAACTAGCGCGAGCTGGTGCTGTAGAAAAAGCCTGCAAACTGGAAACAGTGTCCAGGTGTGCTGTTTTTCGTCTTCCTCATATTACCTATTTGTTACTGTGCTTTGGATGGAGCCTGTTGAGTACCACTGGAGCATGTCCTGCTTGTTAATGAAAATTTGGTCAGTTTTCTGTCCTTTTTGTAGTTCAGAACAACACAAACGTACAAATTACTAATGTTCATAAATTTGCATGCGTAGACATAGCTGTTCTTTTTGCTGTTGTCCACGTTGTATTCCATTGACAGAATACAATGCGTAAAGTAGACAGCAGCTCCTATGACTCCACCATGAAGGGTTTCCTGGCAGAGCAGTCAGATCTCTTTACTCTGCTGGTAGACCTCCTTCAGCCAGCAGAATTTTGTTGATGTGGCAATAATAGACTTGGAATTTTTATCTTCTCATTATTTCTCCCAGGCTTTGCAAAAATTCCTGTACTCTAAATTTCCCCACTCTAAAACTCTTACCTAGTAAAAATGAGTCTGAGTTTCCAAGGATGTTTCAAGATGATCCACCCTGAGAAAAAGACTATGCTTATCAGCCCTGTCATTCTACACTATTAGGAGAATGAGGGAGGCCTTCAGAATGCCTTGGAAGTATGTATTTTCATATTGTTCTTTGCAAGGCAGATCAAGGTAAGGGAAATGTTCAGGCAAGCGCAAGCAGTTGTATGTATATCACACTGTTGCAGAATGAAACATTTCATCCTTAACCAACCTAGGCTCACCGACATAGATTTTTTTCCTGTTACACTTAATTTGTGCTGTTGATTTCTAACTGCTGAAGAGGATGATGCAAGAAGTATGTGCCCTTCCCCAAGTGCATTATAGTACCAAAGTTGATGAAAAATCAATGGATTCTTCGAAGAACCTTGGAAGCAGGATCACTGCTTTGGGGGTTTCTAGGGGAGGTTTGCTTCCTGGTAGTTAGAGCACTTACAGGAACGGTGAAGGGTGATGGTGCTACTGACAGCTTGTCTGCTGAAAGCAAATAGATTTCTTTTTAGAAAAATGGTATTTCTTCTTTAGCTATATAATGTCTGAGAAGGTGCTTTTTTTCCAGCTCAAAGCATTTTTGCTGGGTAGAGGCTGCTAGTACAAAGTTTATAAGGCAGTTGCTCCTATGTCCTGCTCTCTATGATAGTTCCTTTAGAACAGACATACTATTGGTGATCACACGTGAGTAATTAGTTTAACTCTAATAGGTTGTGGATTGATATAAATTTTGAGAGTTTGGGTTTGTCTTTTGTTCTTTTTTGGCATAAACATAACTGAGTGTTTCCTTAAACTGCAAATTGTACCATTGCTGTAGGCAGTGGACCTCCCATATTTGGTGATATCTGTGTATTTCTCCTTCACAGTGGCCATCCACCAACAAATAAGGTAAGCTGTTTGTTTGGCCCACCTTTCATTCACAGGGCCTTCCCAAAAAGTAACCTGAATTCTTCATGAGGAGAAGTTAAATGAAACAGATTTGTTTAAATTAATATTGCAAATTTTGCTTTGTCAAAGGACTCCGAAAATAATTGTCAGTACTTTTCCTTTTGACTCTGACGTGTCTCAGTAACGTGTGCCTGGCTGGTAGGGCCCATGAGAATAGCTCGTGCAAATTAAACATCTTCCAGAGTGGCATTGCTTTATGCAGTGGTCATTTTAAATAGTCACCTTGAGATTTTATCTCTGTATAGATTAAAAGATTAAAATAATAAAGATTAAGTCTGTTGATTATAAGTGCTATAAAAAGCACAATCAGTAAGTAAATTACTCAAATGAGTCAAAAAAAATTAATTGGAAAACAACATATGTCAAACAAATGTACTGCCGTTTGGGTCTTCTGAAGACTATTGCTTATTTTTCAAAATCAGTGCATTTACTTTCCTTAAATTTAGAAAATGAAGAAATTTGTTTTAAAATTTATTTTAAAAAGTTGGTTCAGTACGTAAGTCAGGGGAATTTGAGTTGGTCCTTTTTTCTTTTTTTTTTTCCCCTCATTGCCATTAACTCATTTTGAACTCCTTTGCCATATTTCTTTTTAAAGGCTGCACTATTGACAACAGTCAAGGGTTGTTGTAATGCCTCATTAATGTCTTTAAAATGTCTTGATATGGAACAAACTGCATGAAAAAAATGCCAACATCAACTTTTCAAAATTCTGTGGTATGTGCCTCAAATTATTAAATGGTTCATAGCATAGAATATTTTAGGCAGAGTCCTCATTTTACGTGCATCCTTCACTTAGTCTTCTGCTAAAAGATACTGTGGAGCTAGAATTTTTGTAAAGAAGGCAAGTAAACGAGTCTTGAACAAATAAGCCTATTTTCACTAGTAATATCCGTTAACAATTTAAGTAAATATTTAGGCCACTATTTTAATAGTGCAATAGTATGCTACGGGAAAGCGCATGCTTTGAGAAAATTAACTTCTTAATATGTTGAGATATTTAGGGCTCAAACCGCTTGCTGGAAGCGTGAGGGCATTAGAGGAGAAAGCTCGTGTATCATTACGTTGTCTATTGAAATGATGAGGAACGCTAAAGAAGCCTCAGCATCATTGCTGTAGTTGCATATAGAGATGTTACACTAGCATAATACGACAGGGAGATACTAATGGAAAACTTCTTGTTTCAGTTGCCAGGAAGAGCAAGTGAACTAGTTAGGCAAACCGATTTCATAATTCAATTGAGCTGTAACTGCAAATTTAAAGATAGATTGGAGCCTTATGTTGCTGAGCATGGCCTAAGAGAAAGAACAAACAGTTGTTCCTTTGTTTCTTGACTTTTTTTCCATAAAGTCACACTTTGTGAGTGATTAAGGAAACATAGTTCAGAGCTCTCTGATTATTTTGAGTCCTTCATAAACCATACTGTTCTGAGGGCTCTCAGCTGATGGGATTGCAGTCCAGGTTGTATGAAAGATACAAAGACAGGACTGGGCACACTGCTGTTCCGTCTGTCGACAGGTGAACAAAAAGACATCTGGCCACTAGTGTGCCCCACTTCCATCAGTCGGATCTGGATCGCAGGCTGTTACACCTGTAAGTCACAGTCTCCTCAGAGGCTAGGGAGGGTGTGGTGGAACGGCAGTAGGTGGGTTTATGACAGAAGAGGTTAAATTTGTTGCATGTTCCCTTACGTAACACAAAGTTATAAGTGTACTGCAGTTATGTAGATAGGAAAGATACAGAGTAGGAACATTGCAAAGTAATTCTGATCAGCAGAGCCAGGGAGTAATTCTTGTTTTAGATCTTGTGTGTGTGGTGCTTGAGGATCAGGACATGGAATCCCTCTCTGACACTTTTGTGAAACTACTGGATACATCAAGGGTGCGATACCTTCTCTTCCCTCCTGCAGCACATGCACGCGTGTGCAGTCCTCCTCCCAGATCTCATGGTATAGGAGACCAAGGCTATTCAATCACCAGGCATTCACCTTTTCTGAAACCAATACTGATTTATACTCGCACTTTACGTTGACATGTATGAGTGAAGAATCTACAGAAATCTGCATTAGTACAGTTTTTATTCCATTGCTGCTTACAAAAAGTAACTAACACCTTGCCTTTTTGCACTTCAGAGACGCTCATGTTTTCTGTTTGTTCCTTTTCTTGTTTGTTCAGCATGTGATCTCCTGTCTTCAGTATTGACTCCCATCCTCATCTCACCCAGTATTTTCATGTACTAAAAACATCAAGAGATGCTGAGCTTTGCTCAGTATTTACTGTTTTCTTTTCCCTTGAAAAAGAAGCTGCAGTGGACAAGTGGGGCAGAGGTGATTCCCTTTCACTCTGGTTTTATAAGAAGCCATGGCTAACATGGTTTTAATCTCTCTGTCTGTGTATCTAGTGCCTCTCAAAATGTAATCTTAATAAAATATTTATAAAGCCTTCAACGGAATGAACCATGTAAGTGTAAGATAATTCTGTTCATTAGGGATCTTTCAATCTCACAAACACTAAATTTGGGGGGATAGAAATTATCTGAATACAAAATGCGCAGCTTGAGCCTTTTAATTTTTTGATAAATAAAACAATATTTGATATTGAAGGGGACTGTAGAGAATTGAACTACATGTAACCATATCCAGATATAAAAAAAATCACTCTCCCAAAAGAAAGAAAATAGCTCAATACTCCCCTCTATCCTCTTGAAAAAGAAAAAGACCATTTGTTTTGAATCTTCACTGCAGATGAGTTTTTAATATACTGAGCATAGCTGCTCACGTAGATGGCCTTTCTATAATCACATTACTCGACTACGAAAAAATAGAGAAGACACCTATTTTGGGTTATGGCATTTTCTACCTTTAAAGTACATCCTCGGTTAATGTCCCATATTTCTGTGACACCCCTTGAGCTCTGTTGCAGCCAGTGGAGGGCATGGCGAGGAGAGAGGAAATTCTTTGTGGATGGGGATCTGAAGGAGATGCCTGTGCGTGGGAGCAGGGCTCATGGTTGGGCTCACTCACGGGCCTGCTGAGGTTTTGCCGTAATAACGGTGTGATTAATGTACTACAGCAAGTGTCTGTCGATTTGCAGGTCCTCTACTGCTTGCTTGTGGTGCTGGTGAGCTATCAAATTTAGGTTTACTAGGAACGTATTGGTGTGCTGAGTAATGCCCGAAAAACGGCCTTGTCTCCCCTTGGTTCCTCTCTATCAAGGGACCAGGAATCCTGTTTACGTTCTTTAGATAGGTGATTGGGTTTTCTTTCAGGGCTGAACTGCCTTTGCCCGATGCGCAGGACTGCATAAATTCTGCTCCTGCGTTGCTCCAGTTGAAGGGCACGTAGTCTTTCTTTTCTCTGCTCCTTCCCTGTCCCTTACTTTCCTACAATCCTCTTCCCCCACCCATTCAGTGCAGCAGTACGTTTGCATTGCGTGTGATTGCAAGCATGTCCAGGTGAATACTGGGCTAGACAAAAAAGAGTCTGAACTACCTGGCCGAGTATGCCAAAGCGCCTGGACACCAAATCTTGTTTCTCAGTGAGTAGAGCCGGTACACGTGCCAGAGGTACAAAAGCCACGTAGGCATACAAGGCAGAGGGTCAGCTCCTGCCTCAGCCAGTGTCAATTGGTTTAGTTCCAAAGGAACTACGTTTTCTGCATTAATAGTTTTGAGCATCCTAATTTTTATATATAAAGTTTGATAGTTGTCATATGTTTTGCTTTGCTTTTAAATCGCTAGATTTTACAATCATATGAGAATTTTTACTTTCATTGTTGTGGAAAAAAGCTTGAAAACATGTATGCCAACAGCTAAAATAGCAAGCAGATCATGTGAACTTCAGAGCTGTGTGCATGCATTTCAGGTGTCATGAGCTCTATGCAAAACTTGCAGCATGCAGCATGCTGGATATCTAGCTTATTATTTGGAAAAGGTGGATTTGATATTGGGTTTTATATGACCCAAAATTCTAGATGTGTTGCGTTGTGTAAGACAAATTTTGCAGAACTCATGGATGAACCTATTGTGCAAACCAGGAATAACTTGGCTGAAGTCTGAGGAATAATCCCAGACTATATATGTAGAATATTGGAACACTAAAAATCTTTTTTTTTTGGCACCTGTCTTTGTATGCATTGTGTTTTATGGAGAACAACAAGGAATATTAATAACAAGAAATTTTTTCCTGGGTTAAAAGAATCAAAAGTACCATTATTTTTAAAGGGGGGGAGGGGCTTATGAGGCAGGAGGAGTATTTATACTGTGAGCTTAACTTTGTCTTCCTCTCACATTGATGGTATAGCTCCACCTTTGGGAGACGTTTCATGATGCATTTAATCCAAAGCGTGGGCTGCAGGGAGCGGAGGAGTCCCCTTTCCTTCCCAGCTCCAGCCGGTGTTTGCTGCCGCCTTCTTCGAGTCAGGTCTCACGGCCGTGTGGGCACACGGGGAATCTCACTTGAAGCGATGGCTGGAAATCAGTGCTTGGAAGGGCAGTTTACAGCAAGAAGAGTGAGCTTGGTCTGATGCACTGGAAGGGGTGTAAGCGCACAGTTTAGGAGAAGAAGCTCTGAGGGGCAGCCTGCCATGAGACTAAGCATATCAAGGAGATGCATCCTTAGTTTCAGTCAAATACCAGCACGAAAAGCTGGCGTAGCGTGCTCCCTGACCGTTCCCAAGAGCTCCCGCGTGGCCTGCTGCTGGCGCCCCCCGCCGACACCCCCTGCGCCTGCGCTGCCGTTGAGGCAGCGGTGCCGCAGCAGCCGCTAGCCTGGGCTCCGGCTGGCGCGCTGCGCGGCCGCGCGTGCCCTCGTGTCACGCAGCACGTGGGCAGGAGAGCGCGCGGCCGCAGGCAGCGGGAGCCTTCCGCTGCTGGCGGCAGCCCGCGCCTGCCTGGGCTGTTGTCGCTTGTGGGACGGCAGCCACAGCTCTGTGTCCTGCCAGAGAGTGGCTGCCTCTGAGATCTAGTCTTCCTGATTTGTGAACAAGAAGTTTTGCCAAATGTGTGACATTAGCACACGCCGTGTAACAATGGGTTAACTTCAGAGGGAAGAAAGGCTACCAACCAACGAGCTGGGTTTTTCTTTTTCTGCACAATCAAAAGCTCCGTCTGCTGCTGGTGTATTCTATCGCCAATGTAAAATTCCTAGACTCGTTGATTAGTGAAGCTAGACAGTAGGCAGAGTCCAAGTGGCTAGCCATGTGAGAAATGCAGTGACTGTAGGCTACTGTTAATTAACCTAGAATCTAGCAACATGGCATCGTGTCTGTGTGATAAGTTATATTATCTTCAGCAGCTCAATTAAATCAAGGAGTGAGACACAGAGCAGACGTAACTCGGCAAAATAAACAGACAACTTGAGTCAGCCTTCATAATTTGGTGCGACATCACGTAAATAAATGCAGTAACTTGTTTAGCATAGTTAAGCAGTTTGCTGCTCAAAAACTTATTTGCGTGACATCTCATTTTGAATAGGTTAAGTTGTGGCAAATTAGGGCTGTGGCTTCAGTCTGATTTATTCCAGAGAAAAGAGAGAAAAAAAAATCCTTCATGAGAAATACGCTGTTTGTAAATTGAAATTCTACATTTGTTTTCTACAGCAGCAACTTGGAACATATGGATTCCATATTTAAATGATTCACTTTCCATACCATTGCTGTCATGTTAGCATTTCCCGATGTATGCATGAGGTAACTTTAACCCTCTGTAATTGTTCTTAATTTTGACTGTTACTCTTCCATTACTTCCTAGGCTGTTCTAAGATACGCTACCGTACATCTGGGTTGCAGTTTTCTATATTTAGAGGAGATAAGGCTGTTGTCCTTGCCATATTTCAAAGTGGATAATTGGTTTCTGTCTCTAAAATTATATTGAGTCTTTGGTTACAGGAAGTGGGTTGTACCCGCTTTGGTGTGGGTGTGCAGACGGAAAGTACTCGATTGTGCTTTAGTATCCTTAAAAAAAAAAAAGAAAAAAAGAAAAAAAAAGATCTGGTATGAAGCATATAGTTTTGGGCCCATTGCTGAGTTTTATTGCTTATCAGGAGTTTTTAATTGCCTTCTAATTGTAAGGGAGTAACAATTTCAAGAACTGGCTGTTTTGCAATGTTTGTACCAAAAATTGCCACATATCAGCTGTTCCATGTAACTCCCCATGTGAATGTTGGTTTTTTGCCCCCCTGGTGACTACATAGCAGCAAACCATGGAACAGGCACACAGGCAGTTGCTGTGAAAGCTAATAAACTTGGGTCTTAGCGTACCTGCGTCAGCTGCCCATGTGCCCGTGCTAATTTATGAAGGTGGTCTGTTCTTTATTTAAATAAAATGTTTAAGCCAGAGGTGGTCACAAGCAGCAGGTAGACTTTTCTGTCCTCCATGGAATCCAGCTCAAATGCCAGCCCAGCCCTCAGAAAGGAGTTTTGCTGGTACAATTCTCTTGTGGGACACAGTAAAGTGGAGAGCAGGTTCCTTTGCTGTTTTCTCCATCCCCCTACACCAGCCTGTTAATTGAAGTGCTACAAGGAACACAAGGTTCCTTCCAAGACCAAAAATAAATGACTCAGAAGACTGTCTCTTCAAAGCACCACCTGGTGATCCCAGCAATAGTGACACATTCACATGCATCAAGTATTTCTGTGATTTCTGTTCCATTTGGGCTAAGAAAATATTAGGCTTTCAGAGTCATAAATGATTACACTGAAAATTTTGTTAGTTTTTGTAATAACGGAAATTGTCATGTTTCACTAATAGCTTTCTGAAAAGCAGATGATACTGCAGCCAATCTGGTAAATAACTGATTCATTCACTTCATTGGCTTTGTGCATCTCTACTTCAGATTTTGTACAAATTTTCTCTACTTGTTGATAACACTGTTGCTTGCAAGCGTGGTGATGTTACATGACCCTTCGTTATTACACTCATGACTAGTAGCTTTGAAGACATGCTAAGGTGTGTCATAGCAAGATCTGGTTCATTGTCACTTTTTTCTAAATCGTCTATTAATGAGGTAATTTTTTTCATTGTTTACATGAAGCACAGTTTCAGACCAGGCTCTCCAGGCTCACGCCTTGCTTCTGTCAAGATGCTGCCAATAATTTCAGTTGAAGAGGATGGAGCCATGCATGGGAAGTGCTTCACAGCAAAGCTGATGGATGGGTCTGGCAGAAGCCTTGTTTTGTACTTCTGTTCTTGGATCGAGAGCTAAGAAAACCTCTTTAATTTCTTGTTCAATGAATATAGCAGATGTAATAATATCCTTCTCAACCAGCCTTTTTGTTGTGAGGGTGTGAATGACATTAGTGCTTTTTGCCCCGGGTGCAGTGTTTAAGCTGTCAATAAATAAAAAAATCATGGTAGACATTTGGAATGTTTTCTTACGTAACTCAGGGAAGAAATTGCACCTGTCTTTGTGCTTTGATTCAGGCTGGATTTTCTCTTTGTTTTCCACGCTTCCCCTCAAAACTAACCTTGCCCTTTGTGATCTGAGAAAGAAAAATCTGATGAAAAATTTGATTTAAAATATAAAGAAAATCAGAAAACTGTGAGATATATGCCGCGGAAGGAACTTTGTGCAACTGATAGAAGTGTCCCTGCAGGATCAGCTTTCCTCTCATCACAGAAACTACTCAAATACACTCCACAGAGTATGAAACCACTGGTATTCTGCTGCCTTCTTACTATGGTTTGTTTGGGGCTTTTTAGCCTCTAATGGAATTGATAGAATTGTTCATCTAGCCCAACTAGTTTCTAAACTAATTTCAGTTGTGCAGAAGCATTTAAGAAGTCAGGATTTCAGCATCCCCTCTGTTTTTGGCAGGTAGGTTATGGTAACATTCTGTGGTGTTCAGTCCCGATGCAGTAAAATCACTTGATGGGGAGTCACAGAACAAATAGCAAAATCAGGTCATTGAGGTCACCCCTGCTCTGACATAGGCATGTACTTTTCTTCCAGAGGGAAGTGCAAAATTAGTATATTTTGGACCTTTGCTCCACAAAAGTGATGCTACTTTTCAGTGGTGTCATGCTAAGTAGAAATCAGCATTATGTGATGCTAAGCTGAAAATAAGGCTTATAGCTGAGGTCCCCTGCTTTTCATTTGTTAGACTAAATCTGTAAAAAATTATTCTGGATTCAGGTATCATGTCTGTTTCTCAACGGGGAAATTTCAGTGTGTTAATGGAAGATTTTGTGTGAAGCTGACAAACAGTAGCAAAGGTGAAAATAAATAATATCTAGCTTGATTTTAGCACTTTTCATCAACAGATCTCGATTCATTTCACAAGGAGGGAAGGATTATCAAAGACAATTTCAAGTACAGAGTTGGGTAGCTTTCAGTGAATTTCTCCATGGATTGTTTCTGTGTGGAAGGGGTAGTTGGTTTTTCTGTGGTGGTTGGTTGGTTTGTTTGTTTTGTTGTTGTTGTTGTTTTTCGCCTACTGAGATAGCTCAGTTAATTCTGTGATCTGTGTCCTACCAGTGCAGCATGTGTTCAGTACAGTGCTTTTTGTTCACCAGCTTACATGCTTTTCTTGCCTTCTGGAAACAGTATGTTTGATTGTAGCAGAGCTTACATGTAGAGGGGTTTGAACCAGCTCCTGTTTCCTCTGCAGATGGAGTACTGAAGGAGCAGTGTACACTGAGGGATTTGGTGTCAGGCGCTCACTTCTCTGGGGGTCTAAGTGAAACTTTCAAAAAGCATCCTTTTCCTTTTTACTTACGAGATTTGTAAGTCAAACTGCTGTCCCTGTTCATGGTTTTGTTGTTGTTGTTTTTTGCACGAAAAGCCTTAAAGTATGGTTTCTTAAATTTATTTTCTTGGATTCTTCTATTTCACCTGTACACAAAGTAGTTTGACTCCTCCAACAGCGAGATAATGAACTGGGAAAGAAATGTTGCTCTGATGTGGAGGCTAGGTAAAGCTATCAAGCAGCATGGGAGTATGAGCTGTAGTCCATGTCTGTAGATCAGAGGAAGAAATCACATTGCACAATGCCTGTCTGCTTTTTCAAGTTCTGCTATTATTTTAAAAGTCCGTACCCCACATGTCAGTCATCTCATGTTAAAACAAGGCCTCTGACCAAGAGCCTTCGTAGAACAAGAATTCCAGTAACGTGATCCAAAAGCTCACAGACTAGGAACTCCTCAAAACCTGGCATAGGAGCAATTTTTTTTCCTTCATTTATGGTAGAGTTAATATATGTGGCTTCTCAGGCATCAGGGGAAGAGGGGAAAAAAACTAGATTGTGAACATTATCGTTAATCCAGATGCTTAGAAGTGAGCAGTCATGTTTTCCCAAATTATGTGACTGATTCAAAAATAAGGATGTATTTTTAAAATGATACCTTTGGGTTTTGTGCCTTCCAGTTAGAATTATCATCATTTTCATGTTTTTCTCAGCTATCTCAAGAATTTTAAACCTACTTTTTAAAAAGATACTCACAATTCCCAAATACACTCTTTTCTTCTTGTTTCTGGAATTTCATTGAAACACTTAGCATCACCAGATCTGCAGAATTTACTAGCAATATTATTCATATAAACTGAATTCCTTCTCTCTATGCCCTCCCTCTGCACCTGCTAAAATTTTGGAATACTTTGGCAATAAAGCATAGTGAAGGATGATATTGTCTGTTATGGTATCAGGTAAGTTTACTAAATGTCTCTAAAAAATAGGGGTACAGCTTGTTCGGTACAAAAGCAAGATGAGTGTAACAGTTAAAAACTGCATTTCCCATGCAAATTTTAAAATAAAAACTGTTTTTTCCTCTCAGAATTGTGCCAGCTTCTTCAGTAGAAGTAGAATTACACTCTGAGGTTTCTGCATGCTTCTAGTGCTTTCACATTTTCAATTGTGGCAGCATCCCAGCCACACTTCAGTCAAGAGCAATTCCTCCTTTTTTTGTCATCTCAAAGTTGGTCCTCCCAGTTGCTCATTATAATACATTATGATAAGAAGAAACCAACCAAAATCCCTGGAAGAGATCAGTATAGGGTGTGTGTTTTACTCTGTCACTGTTTCTGAGACGGTTGTCATGTTTGCCTTCTGGCTGGCAGGCAAAGATGAAACTTGAGTAGTGGAAGGCATGGCTGCACTGGCATGTCCCAGCAACTAGGTGCAAGACCAAGGCAAGGACTTTGAATGCAAAACTGGAATTTCCCTGAATTTGGGCTCAGACAGTTTTGGTGCCCAAGCAGAATCCATTACAGTTTGCAGACGGGAGAGGTGATGCTCTGGAAGAAGTCCAGAGGAGCTCTGGAATTCCAGCTTAGCTCATGTCTAACTATTGAGTTCATGTCAGAAGAATACGAAATCTGTGTCAGTATTGATGAGAATTAAAGTAGGATTTTCTGTGTTCACTGTACAACTTTTGGTTTCACTTCCAAAATGTACGCTGTTACTAGTTTCCAAACTTTGCATTAATGTGATGTAGAAAACTGAATGTAAGCCCTAGAGTATTTTATTTACTGTGTTGCTTCATCTTCTCTTGTCAGCACTTACAGAACCCTGCAAACTTCCATAATGCCGCTACGGAGCTCCTGGACTGGTGTGGTGACCCTAGAGCCTTCCAGAGACCATTTGAGCAGAGCCTGATGGGTTGTTTGACGGTACGTCTGCTCCCCCTGTGGCAGTGGTTCTTATCTTCTGGTTTATACCATACATTGTCGCCAACGCTGCTTGATTTTCAGCGTCTGCGTTTTGTGTTTTTCATCATTTTGTCTTAAACACATGAGGGCAGATTCTGACAACTGTTTATTTGATTCTGTTACTTCACAGAAGCAAAATGTAGTAGGAAGAAGTTAAATCATAAAATGGAAAAAAACTATAGAATATCTAGCACAGGCTAGGTAACTTGATATGCACATACACTATTTATTTTCATAGTTTGAAATTGCCAACTAAGCTATCTCCTTATGGAGTTAAGACTTCTCAGGCTTTCATTTTCCTTGGCTCACTTTTTGGTGGGTTTGGAGGGCTACTTGTCTGCTATTTTAAGCATGCTCAACCTCCAGCTGAACAGCCTTTCTGCCTGTTTGGTTTGGTGCATATATTGACTGCAGGTCTAATCCTGACTTACTAATTTCAACAGTTTTATTGACTCTGTTGCTTCTCCTTCCATTCATTCCTTATTAACACTGCTGTAGTTCCTAAAGGAATGCAAACACATTTTATTGTGTACACTGACTTTTTTTTTAATATTTTTATTTCCCATGCATCCAGCTGCAGGTTCCAGTCCAAAATTATTATGTAGAGTCAAGGCTTTAGAGGAATTAAATTCTGTCTGGAGAAGGAGTGTTCAAAAGCTTCACTGCAATTTGCAGAACAAACTGATACACATAAATAGTTATGAAGGAGCCAGAACTTTTAAAATGATTAATGGAGAGGCCATCTTTGTACTTGTTGGGAGGGAGTGAAAGCCCACGGATTATTCTCACACAGTATGTAAGTGATGTATATAAAGCAGACGCTGAGACTAAGATTGAGTTGCAGAAATCCAAATGTTAAGGAATGGCTCCATCTTAGTGTGCTCAAGTGTATAGCATCCCTCAGGTCTCTATGTCAAAAAGTTAGAATAAATGCAATGATATAAGAAGGCGTGTATATCATTCTCCCAAACAGAAAAATAGAAATAAAGAAAATCAGAAATGTTAGTAGAGTCCAAAGATATGTTATTTAAAGATTGTGTGTGAAGTAAAAGTTACCTTCAATATGTAACCTGAATAAATGTGATAGTCGTGGTGTGACCACAAATATATTTTATTTATACTTTTTTTTTAAACTTAGCTACCATTTTGAGGTTAGCGTTCAGGAAAGGAGACATTCAACTCAAGTATGCTTAGGCAACCCGAATGCAGTATTTCTTTGCAGACCTCTGCTAGAACACCGTAAATCTGACCTGCGATTTCCTTGCTGTGTAAATCTTTTCTTTCTACATAAGCAGACCTGCAGCCCTACCCAAGTGCAGGGTCAAAATAAGGTCTGACTGCTAGTGATTCACTGTCCTCACAGAGCATAAGGAGAGAGAAGGAAATGCTCCATGAAAAACAGTGAGATGAAACACACAATATCTTGTTAGCAGAGTTTATTGAAATGAAAAAAACAATTTTTTTTCCTGACAAGAAAGAAAGAAAAAAGAAATCTTTATTGTCTAAGAATTTATAGCATTTGAACAACATGTATTTCTTTGCTTCGTGCTCCTCCCTGAAATATGAACTGGGTGGCATGAAATCCCCCTTTCCCAAGCTTGTTACAGAGGAAAGCACTATGTGCAGCGTAGGGCTGACTGGCAGCAACATCTTTATCATATGGTGTAATTTCATTATGTTCCTAACAAGGGAAAAACAGGAACTTAACCTGTTGGCTTGTTTTGTGTTAGATAAAAGCAGAGGATTTGTACAATGCATGTAAATTGTAAGAAATATAACAGTTTCTTGTTTCTAATTGTAAAATTCCTCTAATTGAGATATTCTTTCATTTCTCACTGTGTATATACCTCTTCCTACTTCCCACTAAACATTCTTTCTGACATTGTTACAATCCAAGAGTGTGATAATTCATGTTTCTTTCTAACACATAGCAGTAGAGTAGGCAAGGTCTCCTTTTTTTCTTTTAAAATTCATTCTACCTGAGCTTGCTTTATGGATAGCCTCTTTTTAAAAAATGTTTTTTTCAAGATGTATCAAAGCTGGATGTTAAGGCTTTTTGTATACTTCTCTTACATGAAAATTTGTTTATCTATCTTTATTTAGTAAAAACATTAGAACTTAAGTCTGTTTCCAGGGAAATTATTGAGAAAGTTGAAGGTAAGTGAAAGGTACCTGAAATACTGGAATATCATGTGTAAATTTAACATTAGTTTGCTTAGTGGCATATTCTGCACTACCAAGAGCCAATTTTTTGTAATGTTGACAAAGTTTATCAATGTTTTTCTTTGTGAGGATTATGCTAAAAGAAAAGAGAAATGAAAAATCAGTATGAAAGTGTATTCAACCACTAGAGCAGGATTATTGTTTTATTTTGCCAGTATTTAAAATGACCTTCAAAAACAGGTTCCTTTAAAACTCCCATACTTTTTGGATATGCTTTTTAAAACAAGTAGTCTCTACCATCATTATAACATTTGAGTTCCATGGGTTCCTAAGGGCAAGCACATTTATTTCTGAAATTCTGCAAATACTAAAGATGCTTGCTTATAAGGCTCCTCCTCTTTAGTGTACAGAAAGATTTTTTTCTCCTGTGACTTTCTATTCTGTTAGCTCTCTGAGCAGGGAAAAAGCTGTATACTGAACTGTTCCTGGAACCGTCAAAGGATATGAAATCATCATATCCTACTAGAGGGTAACACAGTATATACTAGTCCAAATTGAAAGATATTAATGTCATGGCTGCAGAAGGGCAAGCTGTCTCAGGAATGAACAAACCATCCATTCACACACATCAAAGTTTAAATGCATCAGATGTAATGACAGAGCATCAAAATGCATCTGTTATATTATGAATAGCCAGTTTAATGGTAGCTCTGCAGGTATAACAGATTCTTTGCCTCATTCAAGTCTTGTCTATATGATCTTTGCAAAAATTAACCAAGTAGAATTAATCTTATTAATAAAAAAAAAAAAAAGCACTCAAAATCTTGAAATTGTACTTTAAGGAGTGGTTCTTAAAGTAATTCTGTTTGTCCTATGCACCATCTTCTTGTCTACACTCTTGGTAATATCCGATTCACTTTATAACAGTATGTTTTTATGCCTGTTGCTACTCTAACAGAACCTGAATGGATGCAGAAGAATGGTCTTGGCAATATTCTACTTGGGCATCAGCAGCAAAACTTCCAGCTTCACTTATGTAATCACTTCTTTTGATAATAATATATTGAATAGGCTGTTACAGAAGGGTTCCTGTGCCTAATTTGTAATGCTAGCACTTATGGAAATCTTAGTGACTTGAAAATTTCATGAGTAAACAGAGAGCACATGTTGAACATCAACACACTTCCAGTGTTCTTTTTTCTTTTTGTGAATAATAGATGTGCACAATATACATACTGGCTATGAGCAGTAGATAATCGTTTTTTATGTAACTGCAGTACTTGATATTACTGGAGTTAAACTTGCTACTATATAGGCTCCAGGGACAATCTATGCAGGATAATAGGTGTGGGCATTCTTATTTCAAAAACAAACTCAGGATTTGGTACAGCAGCTGAAAATTTACCAGACAGGTGGGTGTCAAGGCCTGTAAACAGGCTTTGTTTAGCTAGTTAAATACCTTGCATTTGTTATACAGAAACTTTTCAATGATAATTCCTTTAGATGTGAAATAACTTCAGCTTGTGATAAAGAACTTATGCTGATGCTGTCAAGGCCTATGAAAAAAAAAAGGAATAATTCTGTGCAGTGCAAACAGTTAAAGAGAAAGGGTTTAGGGATAACGGGTAAACTTTTGGAATCTTTGCGCTATAAAAATAAACTACTTTTTCCTCAACTAAGCCCTAAAAGTTGTGCCCCTTCTGGAGAAAAAAAAAAAAAGTGTGTGATTGCACTGCATCACCATTATGTTCAAACAGGTCCAACAGACACTGATTCTAGAGCTTACCTTTTTATGTTCACCCATTCACCAAAGGGAGCAGGTAATATAAGTTTATAAAAACAAAACAACAAAACACTTAAACAGATAAAAAGTCAAGGAGGGGAGGGGTCAGCTTTGAATCTGTTTTCTGTCCTGCAAGTTACAGGCTGCAGAAAGATTCCCTCTGATAGCTTTGAATGGAGCATGTGAACAAATTATGTTCTTTCTTGGAGACAATAAACTCCTTTCCAAATTGCCAAGGAAAACTAGGTGTTATTTTTCAACAGTAGTTATTCTGAAAACAAATAAAACTATCTGTAGGCCAAAAAAAAAAAAAAGAATGATAATTGAAATAATTCATTCTATAAATTATTGAAATTGCAATGGATACAATTTTTGGTATGTGACTTTAACTCTTGCGTAGTGTTAGAGGGAGCTGTAAAATTGGCTCCACTTTCCACAAGGCAGACGTAGCTGTATTTTTATTATGATTGAAACAGTTTCTGATTCTAGTGCTCATAGTTAATAAAGCACTCTGGGATGAGATTGTATTATGGTAAGACTAATATTATTGATAAGTTTAGGAATATTTTATTTGAAAACATACTGCATATGGCGTTACCTTATTTTCGCCTGAAAGAAATGGCTTATGTTACTACACAGTAGTTAAAAAATAATCCTGGTTTGGCTGGACAAGGCAGTCTCACCCTTCTCTGCCTTTTTGCAGATCCACTCAAGTCTCATCCCATAGGTCTCCTCTTGCCAAACAGTTTAACATGTAAATGATCTCACCGAGGGCATGGCTATCTTTTGTGTCTGCCCTGCAGCAAAAATGGAAACCAGGGAACAGCTGAGAGCAAAATGGACAGATTTGCAGACTTGTCTTCAGCCGCTTTCAGCGAAGGACAATAAAGGCACAGCTTTGGTCTTTCACCGTGTTTCAGCGTTACAATGCACAGAGTTCATCGTTCTTTAGGGCTCTGCAGCAGCATGCCTGAAAAGGATATAGAAGGGGGGGAGAGAAGCACAGCTGTGTGCACTTACTTTGTAACTGTACCTGCAGGGTTAGTCAAATTAAATCCCAACACCACAGTTTGGGACAGTAGGAGGAATTTAGGTAAGCAGGATGTACTTACCTGAGTTGGCTGTTGGCCAAAGCACTGAATATAGTAGAGCTTCTCATGTGGAAAATGGGGTCTCTGACCACCATGGTTAGTACCTAGGATCTCTTTTCATCCAAAAGACGGCACTTCCTACCCCAGTTTGCCCACAAAAAGCAATGCTGAGATATTCATTAAAAATGTTATTTACTTTCCCCACTATATTACTGTTCTAGATTTCCTCTCTGATAGGCCTACCTCAGTCATCAGGCATGGGAAATTCATGCATGTTTGTTTAAGAAGTATTTCCTCTTTTAAATTAAAAGAAAAACAACACCCAAAGCTGGAGTCCTATCTGTACTCTATCTGAAGATCATGGATTTCATTTAAATCTTTTGTATTGCTTGTAGCTCTTACTAGGTCTCTGTACTACTGAAGAGAATTGCTGAAATAACAAGCATCTGTGTTTAACTGGTGAAAGTACCTGCTGTAGGTTCATTTTTAGTGATAGAGATACATGGTACAATAACATTTTTAAATGCATTTCTCCTTGGAAAATCCTGGAATTGAGACTGTTGAGATTTTTCACGTCGTTTTAAGAACGAAAAAGCTGCTGTCAGTATCATGATACAGAAATCTATTTTAGCTCATCCAATATGTAGTTAAATATAATTGATTAAAAAAAATAAAAGGAAAAGAACCATATATTTGAATAATGTCGAGTTTCCACAACAGGATGCCTCAGACAGGAACAACAACAAAGTCAAGCTAATGTGTTCACAAGGTATCTGCTGCTACATTGGCTTCATGCCTGGCCAGGTTCATTCTGCTTAGTGCAGAAAGGTATATAATCAAAAATCAGCACGTGACATCAAAAATCAGTTTTCAAATCAGGTTAAGATCTGAGTCGGAGTAATTGCAGATGGAAGAGTGGGTTCAGCACATCTGTACCCAGGAAACAGCAGTATGCAGCTGCCCATTAAAGCGCTAGAAATGTTGCATGTAGTCTTTGTATCCAAGACTTCTAGAGCAAAAAGTTCATGTGGAAGAAATTCTGCTTCCATCATCCTCTTTGCATGCATTTGTTAAGCACACGTTTTTGTGTGTTTGCAGTGCATCAGAGCACTTTGGGGCTGTGTACATGCTGTACCATTAGAGTACAGCCAGCAGGCACAGAACACTCCTCTCTAGAGCAGCTCCTAATGCTACCAAATAACTCAGTATTACTGGCTGTCATATGACCTCATGATATCCTAAAACCCTTTCTTTTACTTGATTTTCTTAGTCAAGGAATAGGTTATTTTACAACTTTAAAGCATTTGTTAGAAATGTGTTGCTGTCGAAATCAAAATGCTTTTGCTATTCCTGTATCACTTTCCTCATGAGATGACTGTGTTCCATCTGTATCATTGTTCAAAACCTGTCAGGATTCTGGTGGCAATAGTATTGCAGTGACCCAATGATCAGCTGGTTTAAATAAAGCAAAATCCCTGTGCTTTTTCCTCTGGGAAAAAAATTCAGTTGGAGTTGGTTGAGTATGGGGACCTTCTCTTCTACATTTGTGCTTGTTAGAGACATGCAGAGGAGAGGAGGAGGAAGTAAAGGAGGAGGTATCCTTATTCTGCATTGTCGGCTTCACTATTTCAGGAAGTGACAAAGAAGTAGATAGCAGGTATAATAGTTTATTCTATTTTGAAAATACAGTCCTTATCCACCTAATGGGGTGGGAAATATATTTAAGAAAACACTGGTTTGAATAGGGTCTTTTACATTTGCAGAACCTGCTTAGTCTGTTTTCAAGCATCATGAGCCAGAAACTAGCTAATGATGTATAACTTTACTCACCTGCTTTGATTGTCTCTATTGTTGAGGCAGCTCTTCTGTAACTAGAATGTAAGAGTCTCATCAGACCAGGACTTCAGATCACAAAGACATCTTCCTCCCTTTCCTTTTTCTGTTTGAAGCAGATCACCATTCATGTTGCAAAATTCTTCAATTTGCTTCCTGTTTATCTGATCTCTGTGTGTTACTGAGGGGGAAAAATTACCATCTACATTGCAGAATTCTAATTACAAAATTTCTGCTGTAGTCTTCAAACTGCATTCAGATAATTTCAAGTATGCACAAGTGGCTGAACACAGAGCTGTCTGAACTAGCAATCAGCTGGCATTTTTAGTTTTGAGCAGCAAGCAAATTGAATTGGAAAAATTCATTCTTATGCCAGCAGGGGGGGGTGCTCTTGACTGCTGCTAGTTAAGAAATTCTTTGAAAGTGCAACATAATGGGAAGGGAGTTTTGTAATAAGCAGCCATATAGCCCTCTTGATTAACAGGCTTGTTAGGTTAAGAGGTACATTGTTCCAGTACTTTGTGGTGTGATGACAAGAAGGGCAGGGAGGGGAGCTTGCCATGGTGTAGCTCCTTAGTCTTGCAAAAGGAAAAAAAAAAAAGTATTGCAGTTAAATTCAGCAGAGGAAAAGAAGTTGGTAGCTGAATGTCTCTGCTTTTCTCATTATTAAAACTTAACTCTCATAATTTTGCCCTCAATGTCAATGACTTTGAGAGTTCTGCCATCTGGAACTCTGCAGTATTGTCCAGATTAAGATTTGAAAAGTTTTTGGATAACAGATTTTCTTATTGGCAGTTGCTGTTTGAATAATGTTTGTTTGCAAATAAGGTATATGTTACTTTAAAGACAGAGCTTGAAATAGTCATCAGTACTGTATTTCCGTTAAAATAAAAGCTAGATGTTACTAATATAAGTAGGAAATATGTTAGGAAATAAAGTTGTAAAATAACATAGAGGAATACTAAGTGTTGAACCTTGGGCTGGCTAAGCACATCCCAGTTTATGATTGTGTTATCAATGGCAAATACTTTTTTTTTTTTTTTTTAGTGTGCTACTTTTCAACTGAATTTAATAGCATGTGTGCTTAGGCCAACTAAGATACATGCTTACAGCATTGCAGAATGAAGTCATGTTTGAACACATGGTGCCGCCTGTGTATTGTCTGAATTTTTGCATATGTGCTGAACTTGAATTTGCTGTTAGAGAAAGCCCAAATATGTTTGTAAGTGGTATCAGATCACTTAACCATAACATTGAGTGGATATTTGAAACCATGTTGATTAGATCCCACCCGATCCAAGTATTGTTACCTGAGTAGGATCTAAATCACAGGAGGTTTCAAACTTCGGAGTGTTCCTGGAGTAGGGTTCAGGCAGAGTGGGGTGGCTCCAGTTAGCAACAGATGTCAGCAATTGCTGAGATTCGGCTTGGGACGGACCTAAGGGAGCGTCGTGTCCACTCTCTTTCCCTAAGGTAAATTTCATCAGGGTCTGCTGACTTGAATATATTCAAATTTACCAACTGTCTTCTAGCTGATACTTTGTTTTTTCTGGATCATATTCCTATGACGCATTTGTCGTCTTGTTTCTGAGAATCCCAGTGTTTTAATATTTAAAAGGATAGGAAGTCCCTGGCGTGCATGTTTGCAGGAGGAAAGCCTTCCCAGTAGTACCCAGTGAGCTGTGTGAGAAATGAGGCAATGCCTCTCTGCAGCCGCGGGCTGCAGATCTTTGGAGGGTATACAATCTGCTCTGTTCAACTTTTGGTTTAAAATAATAGTAAGTCTTTAGCTGCTACAGTTGATAGAAGGACTTTAAATACAGTTAATGCAAAAATTTGTGAAGCCTGTGAAGAAACTGGACATAAAAAGTGACCTGCTGTATCTATAGTAGCAGTGCGTAACATCTGAAGGCTGGGGAAGCAGCAGGGCCCGGTGCACTCTCCTGAGCACTGCCGGAGCAGTTTGCTTTGCACAGCCTCCTCCGGCCTTAACTGGGAGAAGAAAAATTTGGGTGGAAAATAACTTTTTTTGCAAAACAAATTATATTAGAAATGTTTGTTTTCTATTAAGTAGTTGATGGTTTTGTTGTTACTCTTTTGAGGGGAGGAAGGTTTCATGTCCTCTTTTTCAGTGGAAAAACTCCCAAATTTAGATTTATTTTTGTTAACAAAAGTGAATTTTTAATTTGTGTTCTTTTACATTTTTAGTCAAAAATTCAGGTTCTGCCTCTTGCTTGGTCTCCTGCTTGCCGTGCTTGCTGAGGCACAGCCTGACCCGCGCCATGTTGGGCCTGGCCAAGATAGTCCCCAGGCCACCAGGATATGGTCAGCGCCAGGAAGCTCTGCCTTCTGTCAGCCACGGCAGGGTACAGAACAGTGTTTTCTCTGACTGGTAAAGGAAATTCAGAGAGGAAACTGCTGTTGAATGAGTGTAACAGAGTAAGCCACAGTCTGCTGTTAGGACCCAAACTAGCCCATGCTTTCCAGCCTCTTTAGTGAAGACATTGCAATCATAGATTGATTTTCCTGGGCTCAGGAGTTTATGATTTCTGTATTTCCTCTATTATCTTAGAGGGTTTTTTTCCGTAATTAGCAAGACATCAGTTTAGAGTAATGACTCAACCTCTTGCTAGTGGTGTCTCAGTATCCATTGCTGCACATTTTAAAATGAACTAAGCATATAAGCATATGAGGCATTTTTTTTAAAGTTGTGTGCTCGATGATGAGCAGGTGTGTCAGCCTTCATTCCTGACCAGTTTCAAAATGAGTACTTCGATAATAATGTGCTTTTTCAAAACAGAAAATGGGAGGACCCTTTCTCCTTTATTTTTGCAGGCCTGAGCAGCACTCTGAGGTGAGTTCCTTTGTGATGGTACAGTGGATGGTGCCTGAAGGAGTTTAAATAATGTGCACACACTAATGGGACATTGCTCTCAGGAGCTTTTAACAAGACTTATTTTTTTAAAAGGAGCTTTCTGTCTGCTTCCTACTGATCCCTTCTCCAGTATGTATCTGTCAGTGGCTGAGCTGTGGTGATGCTGGAAGTAGGAAAGGGAACAGTTAAGCATAAAAGTGTCCCTCAGATCTCACAGCAACCCGCCAGTCTTACCTCCTATTGTTGACTTTTCATGAAATACGAAATATCCTGTTGCTATTTTCCTTGTGTTTTTGTTTGTTTTCATTTTAATGTTGCAAGTTTGGACCCAGCCTCTTAATGAGGATATCAAGAACCATCAGACTGTTGTGTGTAAAAAAGATATAAAGGTTGATCTACCAAGGTGGGTGTTTTCTGATTTATCAAAGATAATTGCAGCTTTCCTCCCGAATTATTTTCTCTTTCCTATCTACAACTTGGTCAATTTTAATTGTAAAGAGGAACAGGAGATAAAACACAGTGTTATGTGGTTGCTTATTATTGTACTGACTATCCCAAATTCTCGTATGATTCCCCTGAAGCTCTCTACAGCTCAATTTGAGATTGGGAAGGTTAAAAAGGTTACAGAGGAGTCAGTCCCACTTGATAAATTCAGATGAAACTGTAATTTCTAAATTAATACGAAAAACAACAGCAACAAAAATCTACCCAGGAATATTATCCATGATAATTCTTTCTTAAGAAAGAAATCGAATACTGTTAATTAGGGAAAGTAGATACTGGAAAAAAAGCTCAGAATAATAAGGTTCATGTAATAGTGTTTAGTAGGTAGGCCAGAATAGTGCATTTATTTACCATCCATAGGTTATCACATATCTTGGTTCCTTACTCTGTTCTGTGTCATTGCTTCTTTGGGGAGTCAGTCCTGGACACAGGTGGAACATAGGGGTAGGAAAAGGATATTTTGTTGTATTGTAAGCTATTTAGGATTGGGACTTCCTTTTGCTTCACCCAAGGAAATGGTATTTCATTTCTTTTGGAGTTCTTTGACCACTGTTTCAATGCAAAGCGATGATGGCAATGTTAAGAATAATCTGTTTTATCTATGCCTCTGAGTCTGAAGTCATCCTGTGCAACCAGAAAGCAATATAAAAGCTCTGCTGTGTATAACTGTAGCATAGTTTGCCAGAATGACCACAGTATTGTGTTTATACTATGCAGATTTTTATGAGGATACATTCTTGGCTGATAGCTGAGTTGCTGGCCTGGAGAAACAGTTTACTGCTTTTCATCCTTAACCACAGTCTTTCATTTGCCTAGTTTGGCTAGTCCTACAAGAAATTTAGATTCTTTCTAGATCAGCTCCCATTTACCAGGAGAAATCAAAAAAAAAAAAAAAAAAACCAACCCACCTTCTTTCTGTATTTAATGTTTTTGTCAAATAGGCACAGGTCTATTTATTTTAAAAGTATAGTAAACGGGCTTTGGAATACTGTATTGTTGAAATGCAGCAACTGTGACACTGATCACAGCAGAGGAGAGCACTGCACATCAGTGAGGAGGAGGGCATTTTAACCTAAAGAACCTGGGCAGTGCTTTTAAGAACAGAGCCAGGAACTGTTTGTGACCCAGGGATAGAGACTTAAGAGATTTTTCATCCCAAATTCTCAAGTACAGTGAAATGTATTCTGTAAAATCTTTGCATTTGATCTTCCTGCATTATTTTTCTGTAAAAGCTTTTTCCTTCCAACTTCAAATGAACTATCAGGCCTTTCTTCTGGCATGTGGTCAAATAACCAGATCACCAGAAGAGATTCATGTGTTCACTTTGCTGTGCTTGCGCTGGAAGCTACGGGAGAGCAATACCTCATATCATGTTTGTATTGTGGATATTGCAACAGCAGATTCAGTTGTCTAACATTAGTGCTGATAAGCAGGTTAATGTAACTTTGCAAAGAGCTCAAGTAACCTTTAATGAAGCTTTCTTTATTTCCCTCTGCAGGTTGTTAGTCGAGTGGCAGCTCAGCAAGGATTTGACTTGGATCTTGGATACAGGCTACTGGCAGTATGTGCGGCCAACAGGGACAAATTCACTCCAAAATCAGCTGGTAGGAAAAGCTTTTTTTGGTGTATCAATGATTCTTGGATGGTCATATTCTGAATAAACACTACTTGCTACTGTACTGCTTTTTTAAAAACAAAAAACAACAAAGTATTCTGTGGTAATAGTGCTGTCGATTTTAGCATTTCAATGGCATGCTGTCCTGAGGATAAATGACTTTGGGAATTTGCATTTTTCCCAACTAGTGCTGTTTGTTGCCCTGTTTGATCTTACAGATGAAGTGTTACTTCCAGAAACACTGATGTTCAGTAGTCTCAGGGAGGGAATGAGTACAGTCAGACCCCTCCATCTCAGTAAACAATTGATTTTCTGTTGTATGTCAACCTCTCTACATCTTTTATATTAATTCTGCAGTCTCTGATACATCTGTTGCCAAACTTTTATTCCCAGACTTCATATGTCTGTGCAAAGAAGTACCACAGTTTCTTGTAGGTCTAGTCATTCGTTTTAGAATTTTGAGCCAAGAATAGATGGCAGTGCTATTAAGATAATATTAAGTAGCAGTTTTTTTCCAATATTTCGTGGCAATAACCTGTTATGGTGCTCTGATCAGTAGCAATATTTGATTATGATGTATTGCTATTGCTTTTCTGTAGAGTAA
Source organism: Chauna torquata (assembly GCA_013399475.1). Classification (NCBI taxonomy): domain Eukaryota; kingdom Metazoa; phylum Chordata; class Aves; order Anseriformes; family Anhimidae; genus Chauna; species Chauna torquata. The sequence goes on along the minus strand of VXAL01019891.1, from coordinate 1,202,429 downwards.
AAGTATAAAATACATTTTTAGGGTCTTTCTGCTTCTCACATTGTGTTTTATTTAACTGGAGCACTTAATTCTGGTTCTTTTTTTAGCTGATGAGCGTCAACGTAATGTGTACTGGCTTGGAAAACATGCAGATAACTGTTTTGTTCCAGAGCATAGATAACTTTTCTGGTTCATAACTGGTATATAGTCCCAGTTTTTTTAGAACATCAGAAAAGGTTGCCTTCTCCCAAAACAGTGATTTGTAGTCAACTGATTGGGTGTTGGTAGCATTTATTTTCATGTTTCTTTCCAGTCTTTATCAGCCCCAAACTTCTTTCACTCATGGCTATCTTTTGTCCTAAGTGGTCCAAGCAGTTCTTCATGCAAAGTGGCTTTCACATCACTGGACTAACTAATCCTTTGTATGGAACGGATTATTAATTTTACTAAATGTCCAATGAATTGTCTAACTTTCTTTTGGAAAAGCTATGTGGAAGATAAAATATTCAGTTGACCAGTCACAATCTCCCTTTTTCTGAATTCACAGCAACTTTCTCCAATAGTTAGCTATCACTTCTCTTCTTCTTCTTCTTTTTTTTTTTTTAAGGCTTGTGTGAGGATTTCATGCTATGAGTGCATTAACTGAGATTTTTGTTCCCCTTGAAAATATACCTAGTAAAAGTAGTCATACCCCCTCTCTTGCCAGTTCCTCCTGAGGTGTTTCTCTATCAGTGTGTTAGTGGAGGTGAGGTTGTCAATCTTTGGATCTTTTCATGTTATAATCCTTTACCTTTACAGCAGGCATGAGAGGATAGTCTTGAAAGCCACTGGTCAGTCAGTCACATCCTGGAAAAGCCCAGTTTCAGTGTTTCATTTCTACAAATAATTACTTTTTATGAGTATATAAAAAAAAGAATTTTATTTTTAATAAAAAAGCAATCCATACAGATTTCAGTCTTTCCATTGTTAATTGATACAATACTGGTAAAGTTGGTAGTAAAATCATGAGCTCTTCTCTCAGTATATTCTAAATACCTTCTTTTCAGTCCTTTGCTTTGTTTCCTACTTTCCGGATGCATATACAAATAATTTATTTCCAGTGATCTTAAATATTTGGTTTCACAACTACTTTAGGTTTACTATGTATGTCCTTGTTTCAGCAGTTGTTCCTGGGATTTCATTGTGCCCACCCACATCCTGTTTTGTAGTGCTTTTTTTGTCTGTATTAAGTATTCATAACTTGGGGCATGCCATAATATATTTTGTAAAATGTCACATATAACCCCTACTCTTAAGGGTGTCACATTCACATATGACCTGCAAGGGCTACAGCATTGAATGGGCAGCTTGAAAGACTGACAGGTGAGGATTACAAATGTGAGATTGTTTCAGATTTATCCTGATTTTTTTCTGAAAGGGTTAATTTCAACATCTGAATATATTAACATTTTCCGATTTCTAAAGCATCAGTGGCTCTGCTCACTCGTTCAGTTATCATAAAAATGTTGAGATTGTCTTGTTGTTGTGTTTTTTGTTTGTTTTGTAAACAGCGTGCATCATGGAAAGCTACCTTTCATGATTTGCTTAAGTTGTCAAGGATTCTTGCATGCTGATCTGAGTAACTCATTCTTTTCCCTGTTACATCTATTGAAGACACCTTCAACGCTTTCTCCAGTCACTTTCTGACAGAAGTTCCCTGATGTGGATACCAAATGGCATTATTTTTAATGAATATGAATTTGTTTTTCCCTTCCTTCATGCTTAAGGGGAATTTACTATGGCTTGAATTCATTCCTCCAAGTAGGAATTTAGTGTTACCAAAGGGATAGCTCTAGAAATATTCATCTGTGTTGCATAGTTTCTGACACACTGAAATATAAGGGGGAAAAAAACTTTTCTAATTAAGCCAAATTAGAGTAGGTGAACACTGGGGTCCTATATGGTCTCCCCACTGGGAGAACATTTGCACCGAACCCTTTTAAGGGCCACCCGCTCTTCGTGCCTGTATACAGCCTAGGACAAGGCTTGTTGACTGATGTCTCGCAGGCCAGGATGCCTCAAGTGACCTGTCAGTGGTGGCTCTCGGGCTTTACAGCTCTGCTCAGTGGAGCAGGTGGACCACCCCAGGTCGAAACTGGCAGGGAAGCGTTTGCTGGTACGGCTTGCTTTCTGTTTGGCTGGCTCTCTGCTGGGCCCAGGTGAGAGTTAGGGTCCCCGTGGCGGTGCCCCACGGTCTCGCTTGTCGCTGGTGGGAGAGGGCTGGAGCCTGAAGCCAGAGGGCAGGACAGCTGGCTGCCTCGCTGGCTCAGACACGCACACCTCTCTCACGCAGTCGGCCCCACGCGGTTTCATGCGACTTAATTTAAAAAGTTTTAGTGGTAGCTGCCTGCTAACCCGTCTCACGTAAGCTGAAGAGGTTAGGGAATGATTACACGAGCTGCAGATGGCAGACCAGAGCACACCGAACGAGTGCGGAGGAGCGGGGAGACGGACACCTGGAGCCAGGTGGGGCAGAAGCTTTCTCAGGTGGCACGGCCTCAGCAGGAGGAAGCCACAGGAACAGACCAAGAGCTGTCAGCTCCTTAGCATTTCCCGAACAGAACAGGACAGCTTAGTGTTGCTGAGGCGGTATTTGATGTTGTGCTTTTTTGTCTGTCTTGTTTTACTTGGCCGTTGAGATAGTCAACAATTAGCTAATATGAATTGTTTTGGAGAATGTCTTGAGGGGAGACCCGTGTGGCATGAAAAATGTTAAAAAGTTGTCATGTGTGCTTTTAAATAGTAATGATGGCTTAATGACCGTGCCTTTTGTCGCTGCTTTCTGGTGTTTGTACCTGAGATAATAGCGGTGCCTCCTTTTATTCTTTGAGCCCATGCTGCTGCATCTGGGCTGCTGCCTCAGCAGGAGGTCAAGTACAGCGTTTCCCACCCTGAAAAGAAATGACAAAGCCTTTAAAAATACATATCTCTCTTCTGGTGACAGCTGCTCCCCAAACCTTCCGAGGCAAATTCCTTTGCCTTGTTGTGACACCTATAGGGAATGGCACAGCAGGTTAGCTGCATGCTCATTTACTTTCAAACTACAGCAACCTCAGTTGCTCTTAGTATGCGAGTGCATGGGTGTTTGCGTATTCCTGTCTTTCTTTGCTATGCCTGGGTTCTTCTTTCAGAATAGTGTCTGCTTGGACATCTAAGCCTTTTCTGAGCATGGTATCTGCTGCTTTTGCCCTTCCTGTGCAAAATTTTAAGTTATTTGGTAGCTTTATTTTAAGGTCCATTATTTAAGTAAAACAGAATTCACCAATCAGTGTTTGTTTAAAAAAAAAAAAAGAAAGGGAATAGTTTTCTGTGCTGAAATTAAAAAAAAAATACTTTATCAAGCTACTGAACTTCTTCATTGCTCTTGCAGCTACTTTTGGTTTTGTCAGGAGGCCAAGCTGAGGCCAGACAAGGGGACGACAGGATGAGATCATACAGGGAGCTTTGTCAGAAAAGGACAGTGTTCAGTATCTCTGTTAAAGAGAGAGAGGGAGAAAGTAGCCTGAGGGCGGAAGTGTGCAGAAATGGTACTTTAGCAATCACTGAGAAGCTACAACAAACAAATGCTCTGATAGCTTGGATGGGCAGCTAAGTGTTAGATGTTTGATAGCAGAGATAGCAACCCGTTTTTGATAGTGGCTTGTTTTCAGTCCCTTAGGCTCTGCTTGGCGTACTTTTGATTTTACATTTGAAGACTAGTATTGGTTAATATTCTTAATTGTATGTGAAGTATAAACTAAAACTTTATGATATTTGAGGATTTTACATTAAGCTTTGTTTATTTGTTTAGCTTTTATCATTGTAATATAACTGTAAAGTAATAGGGCTGTTCTTAGTGGGTCTGATACCAAAGCTGTAAGTAAAATGGACCCTGGGTTAACAAAGGTATTTGCGGTGAGAGTATTGACAAATGGTGGTGTTAAAACATCACCAGAAAAGATACTGAGACCTAAGGTATGTCCTGATGAGGGTGTATTACCTAGCACGTTTTACTGTCTTGTTTCAAAATAATAGTATAGATTGGGCAAAGTGTATTTCAGTGTATTATTAAATCAAACTTACAGAAATGAGAGAAAAAGAGAGAAGAAATGAGTCTGTGGTACAAATGAGGAAATGGTAGTAAGTAAGGATGATCTCTGGAGTATGGGTGACCATAAACTTAGATGAACATTTTGCCTGAGTTTCCAATAATAATGCTCATATTGTCTGTGGAGGCAAGGCAACTAAAATGATTACAACTATAGAAGGAAAATTACTACAGCCAAGGCTGATGGCATCCCTCCAGCTTGAAGGGACCAAGTGATCAACATGCCTGCATTCGGAAAGAAATAACGTGTGAAATATCAGTCTCATGCCTCACACCAAAGATTTTCAGCAAATCAGTCAAGCAAAAATGGTCTCTTACAACTAGAGAAGAAATGCAAATACTGTACCTGTATTTAGGAAAGTGGCTGATAAGAATGTGTAGGCAACTTTATGAGAGCAGAGTAGAAGAGCTTGGCTTGGGTTGTTCATGAAATGAAAGATGAGCAGGATTATGAGTTGTATGTAAATACTAACACATAAAGACCTTAGAACAAGAAGAGCTGAGAAGCTACAGGATGGTGTTGCCACAAAAGCACATAGGAGTAAATTGAATAAATTATTGAAATTAGGAGGAAATTCTGAACAATTAGGGCAGTTGGATTTGGAATAGGCTTTCAGTTAGAATGACAGTGGAATGGGAGGGAGCAGAGGACAGGAAAATGGGAAATATAACTGCTTTTTAAAAGCTAAAACTCAAATGTGTAAAAGGGGCTGTATCATGTGGTTCTTGATGTAGTTGGAAGCTGGGTTAAGAACCTCTCTTATTTGTGTATTCCTTAATTCTTGCTACATTTCAATGTACCTATCTTGTCCAGTGGTCCTTAGCATTAGTGTCCTGAAACTATCCACTTTACACTCTTCATTAAAATAAAGGCAGCATTTTCTTTTAGCTGTTACCTTTTGAAACTACTTTTGATGCAGAAACTGACTACATTTCAGGTGATCTCTGGGTTCACTTCCCAACTCTTAGCACAAATTCTCACTGTGTGCCCTTGACTACTTTGCTCTCTGTTTTGTACTTTTATAGCTTTGAGGCAAGGATAATAATACACCTTCCATCCACTTTTATTTGTCTGGTTTAATTAAACTCAATATTATGCAGGGCAGAGAATACCTCTTCCCCTGTAGGTGTGTATCTAGTGCAGTGGAGCCATAGTTACAGCTGGGACACTTACACTTCGTTATCATACAGATAAATAATTCTGTTCTGGAACATATGTTGGCAAGCCGTATCTGTATTGCAACTGAGACTCTCTTTTCTAAAGATTTATAGTAGATATACTATATCTGACTTGTACAAGTTGACAATTCCCTTGACCAAAAGGAAGCACAGTTAGTATTGCTTAGAGGTAAGCAGCATTAATTTGTCTGTAGTCTGTGACAGCCCCATTTACACTGACTGCAGAAAAGGTGATCTCAAGCAGGACATAGTAGACTCTGCAAGTTTGTCTCACCTATGAGTTTACTCAGAACAATTCAGGTCTCTAGAAGAGCTGCATTTTGGAAAGTTATACCCTATATCTTGAGCCACTGTCTGGTTGGCTTGGCATGAGGCAGACTTGTCAGGAGTCAGTTCTCAAGCATCTCAAAATGGAGCATCTGAAGAGCCTGCAGAATGAGAGAGACTCTGCCCATTGGACCTCAAACTCAGCTGTTCTGTCTCCTTCCTCTGAGGTGTCTGCTGATGATGCATTTGGTCTCCATTCTATGTGTAGAAGAATCACTGTCATACTTGGGGCAGATTTTCATTATCAATTGGTTGGCAATTCATTTTATCTTCAATGTGAGTTTTAGGGCCCCATGACATACTTATGTAGATGGGTATTATTTTGCTGGAATGCAAATTCACTTCATTTTTGGCATTCACTGTTGTGCACTTGGACACGTGTTTGTTAAGGAGATTGCATGACTGAGTTGCTGCTGCTTCTTTCTGTCTAGCCAAAGTATCAGGTGCTTTATTGGGCCTGTTCTTTTTGACATTTGACAGGCCTCGTTACCATGGTGCCATTTTTGACTTTTTTGAGAGACGTAGCAGTAAAACTCTGTCACGAGGTTGGAATGTTTTTGTGCTCATGCCTGCATTGTAGCACTTAAGAAAATTGCAGAGGCTCAACTATAGCAACAAGATAGCTCTGTTGTTTTCTTATTCTGTGCCTTGGATTTTCATGAGGCTCGTAAGTCTCCCTGAACGCTCACTTTGCTGTGGATTTGAAGTATATAGTGAATTAGCTCATTGTGTAGTTCCTGAGCAGTATGTTTTCCTGGTGAGCACAACACACTTTCACTTGGATTGGAACTGGCATTCTCCATGGAAGATTTATGTTGATTTCTATTACTGTTTCCAGTCTTCTACTAAGGGGTCCCAGTGCTCAGAGCAACTGAAAATTTGGTGATAGATACAGACTACAGCTTGATCTCAGTGTGAATTTTGATCTTTTATTTTTTGTTGTTATTTGGAGTAATGAATCTGTCCCTCTGAATACAAGGTAGATCACAAACAAAGCGAGAAGAAAGGCAGCTGTGAAAACATACATATATTCATAGGAAAGAAGAAAGCATACTCTTCAGAATGGCATTTGCCCTTTACAAAGTTACCTTTTCTCAGCTTACAGCATGCAGTCCTGAACGTGTTCCTTTTTGAGCTGCAGTGCATCCAAATGTACCTCCATGCCAGGGCTTTTATCGGCGTGTATGTCTTGAAGGCATTCAAAGAAGTTTATGAGGAGTCCAGCTATGAGAATAGCAACTTTCATGGGTACTAGTACCTTTTTGCTGCTGGTAGGCTGGATGACCAAAAGCACTAACTATGTGAACGGATCAGATCATCAAGCTACAGGACAGCCCATTCAATGCCTAAATACAATTGCAATTCCACGGGTCAAAATTCCAGATCCATTCCTAATTCCTGCAGGTTTGTCTGCAGCATGCTGGCAGCCTCTTAAGGAAAGTTTTTGCTCCTAATACTCCAGAGAGGACAGTCTTATTGTGATACACACTGGTTAATAGACAAGATGTTATATCTAATGTTTCTGCTTATACAGAGAAATTTCTGTACTGAGAAGTCTTACTGAATATGTGTTTTAGTGTTTCATCCTTTTTAATGCTCACGTTCAAATACAACTGGTAAAGTATGCTGATAGCAAGATATTTAAATAAGTGCTATGTGATAAAATGTTCATTTAAATATCAGTTTAAGAATAATCAACAAATCATAAGGATTCATTATTTTAGACTGTTCTAAGTTGTATTAGTCTTTGTGCCTCTTCATGAGAGAATTCAAGGAGAAAGCCCACAGAATAACAGAAAAGGGATTTGAAGTGTGCTTATTAAGTAATATATTCCCAAAACAAATGCAGTATTGTTCCTTACAATGTGTGTTATTTCTCTGAGCAATTCAATAAATGTTAGAATGTTCATATTTGATAATGCTTCTCTATCATTTCCATTTTATGAATTCTTTTTGTCTCAACTTACTTCAGTTTTTAATAACTCATGTAAAGAAAACTATCAAATTGGGTTTCCTCTGCAAGTTTTCCAGATGCTGATGTAAATACTCCCTTTTTATTTTTTGATTATCTGATTAAAACTACAAAGGTGTTTGTTTCTCATTGTGAACTTTTTTTCAGTATCCTAATAAATCCATTCTTCCCTTATTTATTCTTGACACATCTGTATATGCTAAATCATATTTTGTAGCAGTTGTCAGTAACACCTGACTTGAGGAATAAATGGAAGAAGCAAGATTTCACTCAAAAAAAAATTGTCATGAAGTTTAGTAGCTTAACAGTAATAAAACCCAAATGGTGGGGATCTGAAACTAGAAACTTAGTTGTTTTGAATCTCCTTTCTGTGACTTAAACCAGGCTTTTATCAAAGTCTAGGTGCGAGTCCAAGAAACAAGTCTGTGATAGTGAACGTGTCTCTGGTACTGTAAGATGCCTCCATAGACACAGGTGTTGAGGGGGCCTGGGCTCATAGCTTTTCTTAATGTAGTGCAAGGAAAAAATGATCAAGTGATAAGGCGCCTGGACATTGTGCAGTCATAAGCAATGCTCTTTGACTGTTGTCTGTCTGTAAAGTATCTCTGCTATACCTATGTTTTGTTGTTGTGAATATGCATTTCTTTTGTGCACTGTTACAAAAAAACATCGGGGTTTTCTTCTTATCTGTATGCTTGATTTTAGAGGTTCACTTTCAGGCTTTTGACTCAGCAAAACTTCAAGTACTAGTATTTCATGCAGAAACTTAGCTTCTATGAAAAATGTGATCAAACTAATGATTAAATGCAGCCTCATTCAATATATTCCTGATTTCTTTGAGAAATATCTGCATTTCAAGTGTGCTGGGGTTACTAATTCTTAGTGGACAGAACAAGTTATGGATTTTTAAATATCTCCTCCTTGCCTATGTCGTCATTTCCCAAAGCACTGTTTAAGGCTTTGTAGATTTGACCCTGCACTTGCGCACACTGATCTTCAGCTTTGGGTTCACAGACTGGTTTAAAATGTGCATCTTCTGAAGCAAACTCTCACAGGAAACATAAATTTAAATATTTTTAAAGGCAAATGTTACTGACTTGGATTTGAACTCAATAATAGGAGGATAAGTAGGGGCTGCTCCTGAGGAGATAAATTGAACAGTGAACATCTGCGTACAAAGCAGGGTATTTGTTTCTTGTGTGATAGTCTCCCCTACGATTGTCTGGTCAGGCCCCAATGACATTAATCTTGCTCACGCTGGAAGATATTGTCTTTCCATCATAGAAAAAACAAATGAAATTATTTAGTGTATTTTCTACGGAAGCAATTTCAATTAAGACAAAGAACCAGAGAGACCTCTAGGTTCTCAGTGTGAAAAATAACTCACTGCTGCTCAGAAATGAGATTGGGAGATGTAAATTGTTGGAAATTTATAACAGTTGCAGCCTCCCACTGGTAATGTTGGAGTGGTACTAGTGGTCCTTGAAAAGCCAGATACCATTGCAAACAGAAAGGGATTTTGCTTAAAAGGTCTACTAGTATAACAGCCAAATGTGTTTGTTTCAAATAATTAGCCGTAACTACAGTAACTGTGACTCAACAAAAAAAAAAAAAAAAAAAAAAAAAGGCAAGGCATTGGAGTTGTCACTGTTGTACTGTCTTGAGAGCAAAAGCAAAGACTGAGGGTAGATTTTTGTTAGAACCAAAATTGTGTAAACATCCTTTCTCTGTTCTGACATCTAACATGCTTTATTTTTAAATTCTGATTTAAAATTTTATTCAATTTAGGTAAATATATATCAGCTTCTTAAGATGAGCATCATTGTAAGCTGGAGAAAGGCTAAACTGACATAGTAGTCCAGCAACATTGAGAACAGAAGAAAGAAACAAATGTTCTTCCAAAAATAGAGGTGATTTTTCTTCCTTCAGTATGTGGAAAAATGAATAGGTAAAGACAGTTTCTGAGTGGAGCAAATTCTGTGTTCATTTGATTCTTTCCAGCCAAATATTGGTCCCAACTTGCAGTACTAGAGGAAGAAGGCAGATGCTCCTCAGCCAAGGAAGTGGCACTACAGTATGGTAGCTGCATTTCGAGGAGCTCCTGTCTCTGCGCTGCTCTTGGTTTTATCCAAAAAGCTGTGTGAAGCTGTGTGCTCGGCATGGGATCTGGGGACTGATCTGCCTTTTAGAGAATCTTGAAGGGGGGTGGAAAGAAGTGTTGTGTTGCCTGTTTGTGTTGTGTAAGCGAGGTCAGCTCCCATGCAGAATCTTTCGGTGCCTCTAAAGGAAAAGAAAGTCATGGTGTGAAATAAGAATAGTGCCTGAGAGCAAAGTCCTTAAGCCTGTGACACACAGCTGGTGAATCATCAAACCGCTGTTGCAGGCTCAATGGGATCCTTTGGTTATTGATTATACGGTAACTCTGACACATGCCAAAATTGAAACTTAGTAGAAACTGAGTGGATTTATTGCTAATATAAGAACCCAAACAGAATCACAGAATCACAAGGTTGGAAAGGACCTTCAAGATCATCTAGTCCAACCGTCATCCTATCACCATTACTACCCACTAAGCTACTAAACCATATCTTGTAGCACCTTGTCCAGGCGCCTCTTAAAAACCACAAGGGTCGGTGACTCCACCACCTCCCTGGTCAGGCCGTTCCAGTGCTTGACCACTCTCTGAGAGAAAAAGTTTTTCCTGATGTCTAGTCTAAATTTCCCTGTGCGCAACTTGCGGCCGTTACCTCGAGTCCAAACAACATGTCAGGGCAAAGAAATCAGCTGGGCACAGTTCAGCAGCCAATCTTCCTGTACAGTCCTTGGTAAGAGTTAGGCTTTAAACAGAACCCAGCCCCTCTGGAGGGCAACAGAGTAGTTTTCAGCATCCCTTGAGAGCAGCTACGTATGCATAGGCATTTCAGCATTTTTCTTTGCCTGTAATGTGTGGAGTAGGAGACGTTGAAGGTGACGTTAGAAAAACAGAGGGAAAATCCTAACTGCAACGTCTGTCTTGGCACAGTCCCTTTTGGTTCCGCCAGCACTACAGACTGCCAGACTTTTGCAGTTAAAAGTATGTTGTGTGTTCCTTGTTTCTTCTTAATCTGGTAGAATTCGCATCTTAGTGCATCAGTGACAAATGTATGATTTCCCCTACAGAGAGTGGAAGAGTCAGTCTCAAACTCTGGGAAAGGTTATGTTTTCAGATTGAGGGAGGATGGGAAATATATTGACCCCATGTTTAATTAATCTTAAACTTGTCAGTCAGATCATCTTAAACTTTATAGATAAAGATGATAATGACCTCTCAGGAGACTTCTCTGAAGTCTCCAAAAAGCTCATGCTGATACATGGCTGACTTTGTGTGATACAGATCATTCTGGAGAGGAATTTTTTAGATAAGAATACAAAAATAAACTGAGGATCTGGAAGGTATATGTATCTATTGTGAAATAAATATATTTGAACTATGATTTGAAAACGTACTGGAAATTTGGAATGGTCTGGTAATTCTTAAGTGTGTAGTCCCGTGAAAGCGAACCATTTGTTCTGCAGGTGCCATTTAGTCTACAGAGAGGGGGAAAGTCTCTAAAGGATCATTGTTCCATTGTCATATTTATTTGCATAGGTGCTGTTTTTATCTGTCTTTCATCTCTCTGTCCAAAACTCTTTACTTATCATGAGGTCAGTAAAGCTATAAAGGTCACAGAGAGATTGAAAATGCAAAGCTATGCTTGAGAAAGCTCATGAATGCAAAAATACCTGTTCTCTATAGCAATGCTGAAATTGCTGAAATTACTTTTTAAGTGTCCATGTCTAGAAGCATTATTTCTTAGTGATGCCTTTTCTGAAACCTGTAAGTTTCCCCTTCTCTGGAGAGAAAGCCTCAACTGCTTGGCTGCACAGGATGGCAAGAAATTATATATTTGGTATTTTCAGTGTGTCCAGGCTGAACATCATCAGTCCTGCACATCAAAGAGTGTCCATTCTTCTGGCAGCTGTTTATATGTTTAGAGTTTTTAAAGCAGAAGAGTAGCAATGACAGAGTTGAAATAGGTCTACTCCTTTTTCTAACGCAGCAAAAAGATACAGCATGAAGAAGGGAGAGGTCACAATATAGGAGCAGAGGAAAAGGACAGTGTATGCCTGCTCTGCCTGCAAAGCTTGCGAATTCTAGACAAGTGAATTAGTGTGGGAGAGTCTGAAATTAGAAGAGGAGAGGGTGAAATTAGAAATTTTAGGATGAAAAATCCAGATGTACCCAGGTAAACCCAATCATTTGGTAATGCAAAATCCAAGGTAGTGGGAATGGAAAGATGAATTTTTATGCACTTTGCAGGTAATAATGTGGTCACATTCTGGCATGTTAATAAGCAAATAATACTCCTATAACTAAAATTACTAGCTAAATGATTTTTTTCCCTACATCTTCAACCCCAGTATGTCAACTTATCTTTATAAACTGAATGGCTTTAGAAGAATTGTATTAGTTCTGAAACTTAAAGCAAATTGCTTCTGTTCTTGTGTCTCCATACACAGTCTTGAAGTACATGGATAGTTGGTTCCTTCATAATGATCAGCTTTCTCTTCAGTGTAATTTGAGGCTGGACCTTTTAAAACTTTTTTTCTAGTGTTCTTTTTAAAGCAGAATTTCAGCTATGTGCCAACAGTTTTTGAGTAAACGAAGGACTAGCCATCTCTCTGCATGCACACAATTGCAAGTGAGGTTTCTGAAAAATCATGAAATCCATGGGATTTCTGATTGATATGTTTCAAAGTATATTACCGGTACAATTAATGCAAAATGCATGAGAAATCCATTACAGTAGCACTTGCTTGGCACAGCTGAGGCACCTGACAGTCGCTCCATTAGTGGTGCACTACCATGCAGCATAGGCGTCCCACTGTGCATTGCAGTATCTTGGTACAGAGGATATGGAAACCCCGCAGTGAGCTTTGTAGATTAGGATTGTGATAGCAGAGAGTCTTCATAAAGAAGTACTCTTCTGGGTTCCTTGTTTGTTTTGAGTAACTTTCTCTGTAGTTTTGTCCGTGGGGTTTAACTGCGTAAAACAATGAGTAGCCAGAAGTGAATTCGCTTCTTGGTTTTCCTTGTTTTCCTCTTCTCCTTCCACCTCTGTACACTTCCAAATCCACCTTTAATTGTAGCAGCCTACAGTTAATAATGGCGGTCATGTGTTCCAGGTTTTAAAAGGCCTTAACACAGAAGAATGGGCTGAAGTATCTGAGTTAAAAGGCTTGTTCAAGATGCTATCTATACGCTGAATACAATTGCATGGGTATATTAAAAGAAATCATATTTTCTTGTAGAGGTGTTTAACAGAGCAGCCTGGTAGGAGTTTGGGCTTTGATCTTGCTGCTTTGCACTGGTGTGTGTGTTATGGAGGCACCTAGCCATCTTTTCACCTCTGGGGATGTGAACTGTTATTTTTGTTATCTGGATGAGCGATGTTCATGTTGTTAGCATTCTTCCTACTGTTTGTTTGTTTTTAATCTTTAAATTCAATGCTTTATTATTTTGTGTTTGTTTTTATATGGCTTCGAAATGTCTCTGATATTGGGACCTAAAAGCCATTGCTCAAATGAACAAATAAGACATTTACAGCAGGCTCCTCCCTAGTGCAAGAATTAACAACAGTGGAAAAGGATTCCTATATAAAATTACTTTCTCTATGAAGTGTCTGCTTGGTCATTAATTTTCATTTATAGTATGTGGAGCACAATGTTTTGCTCTTTATTTGCATAAAGGAAAAAAAGGTATTCTGTCTGTTCCAGGAAATCCTTGATTTTTAAAAAGAAAGATAGGACCACCTAGTTTACAATATTAGTGAAATAATTCTTCTCTCTCATCATTCTTCAATCATGAAATGGTCCTTATTCTGGAAGGCATTTAGGCCTATGCTTATCTTTTGAGACATGCTTAGCCTCTTTTGCATGTTGTAAGTAAAGATGAGTTGTTTAAGTGCATTCCTGAATCAGAACCTTAATGCTAATCCTTCAGTCACTGCAAAGGATAAACGAGGGGCAAAGACAAAGGGCCAAATTAAAATCAACGAGATTCTATTCAGATGGGCTCTGCTTCAGCAAGCACATATCTAATTATAAGCACACAAGCAGGTGCTCTGACGTCAAAGTTAATTAAACTGCTTAATTTTAGGCGCATGCTTAGATTCTTTGCTGAATCAGTATTTTTGAGCCAACAAGTAATCAGACAGGATTGCTGGTCAGAAGCGTGATTTTTTGTGGGTAGGAAAGAGTTTAGACTCCCCCTTTACTCCATCAGTTCTTCTGAGGTCTTCCTGCTGGCATTGAGTGGCCATGGTGAAGGCCCGTGTCAATATGTTAACGATATCGTTAACATGACAGTTGGATCTCAGCTATTTTTAAGGCACCTTTAATCCATGCAGCGTGCAATGCAGTATGGCAGGCTTGTGCCCAAGACTAATCTCTCCAGGTTTCTTTTTCCTGATGCTAGCCTTATGAAATGAATCCCTTTGCCTGGTCTCTGAAAGCCAAATTACTAACCCATTTTCATAACAAAATTAGAAATGAAGAAAGCGTATAGAGAGAAGTACTGCATGAAGAATGCCTGTCATACATAAGAAGCTTTTATTCCTTTTGTTTCCTGTATTTTTTTATTTATGATGTCATAAATAAATAACCCATTATTTGTTGACCTTGAATCATTAAGGGCCTAATAAGAATTTCCCCTGTAGGAATACAACGGACAACATGATATGTCTTGCACAGAACCGCACATATGGGAATTTCAGCAACGTTTTGTAAATGAGCTGGGGCTAGTTGTGAGCTTTTAACTATGCTCCCTGCCTAAATAACACAGTAAAGTTGCCCTGGTGTACCAGTAAGGGATTAATCAGAGAGGTGCACTGCAAAAGATCGGATTTCTTCCACTTGATAAAATTCATGCCATGGGGATTTAGGGCCTGCAAAGGAAGTTAATAAAGTTATCAACAGCAATTAGTTCAAAAAGGAAAAGCAGGTAAGAGAGCTAAATAAATCTAGACTTGTGTTTTAAAACCTACTCAACATTTTGTTCATGTGTATGTTATCTTCTAATCACTATTTCCTGGTAATTGCCTGAGTCTACAGCTCAAAATTAATCATCTTCCTTTAGATACCAGAGAATGACATGCATTTATATATTCATATCTTTGTGGTTTCCAAAAAAAAAAAAAAAACCAACAAACAAATAAATTACCTTCCCTCCTGATGACTTCTGCATGTTTCATCAATAGTGACTGAAAGCTGTTTCCTTTTGGAAAAATGTTCCATTACCATTGCAGGCTGCCTAGATGAAGAATGGGTAGGTAACCTTGCAGTCAGTGTTTGTCCGTATCAGATAATTTATTTTGTGCCAGTTAGCAGCTATATTTGTAGTCTAAAGTAGCATGATTTGCACAGGTGACTTGTAAGTCAAATCATAGCTTCAGTTTGACTTGCTCCCCTTTGCTAGGTAAGGTGAGGAGGGAGGGAGCAGCTGTTTGAGCAGTGAATGAGAGTGTGTTCTTTAGTGAGAGCTGAGCTACTGCCATTAGCGAAGCGTAAGCTTTCCTCTGTTGGGTATCTCCGACGTTATCCTCCTCTCTCCTGTAGCAGCTCATCATCCTGCTAGAGGTCAAGAGTATAACCTGTAGAGTCAGATCAGCTACTGTAACTGCGGAAGTCATGTGCACGGTGGCAAAGGAAGGAAACAGCCTTGCAGGGTGGAGAGAAGCTAGTTGCAGGGTGAAAGTAGATTGCTGCTGATGAAGAATTAGCGTGACCATGAAGTCTCTCAAATCCAGGTCCAGCCAATGGTGGTGAGCCTAATCTAAGAGATCTCATATCTTCAGAGAGGTGTCTATTCTATCACAATAAATACGCAATCCCAGAGATACGATATCACTGGTGTACTTGGAAGGTGTGACCCAGGCAAGCGTTTGTTTTGCCAAGGTACTATCATATTAACTCCATCTGTGTTATCATTACAATTTTGCTGGGGATTTGTGAATGTTCTCTAACAAAAACAAGCCACCACCACCTTCCCCTGACTTTTTATGCTTTGAATTTGTAGCTTCAGTTTTTCTAACAGCCCAATTACTGAAGTTATGGCCAAAATATCTCAGGTTTTATCTTTTCACATGAACAAAAGGAGGTGTCCTGTATGCTCCCTCTTGGTTGCCTTGCTAGCATCTTTCTGCAGATGCTTCAGCCCTTTATTTCCAATGGCTACGCTGTAACCAGGATACTCCAAAAATTAAAAGCAAATATGTATACAAGGCACGATCCTTTTTGCTTCTGCATTGCCTTGGGACCTTCCTTTCTACTGACAGATTTGGTCAACAGTGCGTATCATGCAAGCAGCTTTCCTATGAATATACTATAAATTGTCTTTTTTGCTGGGCTTGGTCTCAGCCAGTTAAATAGAAAAACACAGGCCCGAATGGTGGATTTTTGCCCATCTTCTTGTGTAAGGTATTCCTTGATTACTGTTCATGTGTCTCCCGAAGATAATGGTGTAATTAATTTAAACCAGGCTATTTCTGTACCAGTTTTCTGAGATTTGTGTTTGTAGAGTTACATCTCTGTATTTTGCATGCTAAACAGGATTCAAGTGTCAAACTAGATCCAAAATGCTCAGCTTAGTAACGGAAGGATCAAAGTGGGGGCATGGTCATTTTGTACATAGAGGTTGTCTAAATGAATAGCAGGTTGCCATAGAACCTGTAATAAAATCACCTGAATGGGCAGGTTTAGTTATGATTGGAGCATGCTACTGGAGATCTTGAGCTACAGCTGGGACTGTAAGAACAACACAAATCTCTGGTCTTAAGTGCTTGTGGCATACAACCATCTGAAGTGTACACACATGCAGGATATGAAGTTCTCCTGCTATTGATAACTGACTTTCTAATCAAAAAGGCTAATCACATGTTCTTATTAGAGAAGCTAAAGCTGAGTATCTACAGAAAGCATTGCTTTCTGACCTTTAAAGCTGTTATGTCCAGGGCAGAGTGAAGCAAGATATTTGCCTCGCTACTGACTGTGACATTTGTGTCCTAAAAATAGATCACTATAATCCCTTTCTGGTTCAGACTGGCACCCTCTATGGGTACATAATATTCAGTCAGGTCCTGATTTTCAGAGGTTTTGGGTAGCTGCATATATCAGGCAGAATGTTAAAGCCCCAAAATTGGACCTATAAGGTGAAAAAAAAAAAAGAGGAAGTAAAGTACTTCACTGTATTTTCATTTGCTGTAGTTCAGAAAATGTTTCCTGTGGAAATCTTTGACTTAAGCTGTGTGTGCTGAGATCAGAGATGATTAATCCACTTAGCAGATCCTTCAGCAATGGAAAGTGGCTGCACAAATCTATGTAAACTAAGGGATCTTTTCTATCTCCTTGATTTACATGGTTAAGAGTTATTATGTTCTTAGCTACAAGCATATGGGTTTAGTCTGCACCAAGACAAATGTCATAGCTTAATAGCACACTTACTATGAGTATTTTAATCATACAAAATATTTACTCATACTACTTACATTCTTTTGATGTTTTTTGTACTCTAGATGAACTGTTGATTGTATTTAAATTTTTATTTTTGCACATGCGTTGTCTGTATACAAAAAACAAGTATTTTAATGAACACATTTTATTTTGGTTTTGTTGTCTGTAAAAGGCACTAAATCTGAATTTACTCTGGACTGCTGAAAAATGTTAATGAAAATGAAAAATTTAATAATGCATTTTATTTATTTTCCAACCAACCCTGTTATATTCATCCAAAGCCATGCAAGTACAATGTACCTATCCTATTTAACCAAATTCATGCTGACCTTCATGTAGTTGAGTGCATCCATTGATAACAGTATTAAATCATAACATATGGGAGCTATTGATCATAGGAATATGAAGAATTACTCTTTACAGCAGAAGAAACTTTCTCAGTGGGACATTCAGCTTGAGCAACCTGACAGTTAGAGAGGCTAGAGACCAAGTTCCCTCTCACTAAATCTGTTCACCTACATACATCTTAGATCACAGGTGAAATCATTTGAGGTCCTGATAGTCCTTCAGTGTTTTCAAGAACACTTCGCCTGCTTTAGATGTTGGGGAAGACATATTTCCCTTCAGTGCACTGGGGGAGAACTGACATGCCATTTCAGCTTCAAGCAGCACAAAGAGCTGTGTCAGATCCCTTCAGAAGTGCTAAGAAGGCACAGTGAGAAGAGGAACCAGTAAAAGTACAGTTCCTCAGGGAAGATGTAGGTAGTGTAGGGGTATAGTTTTTCATATAGCTCAGGCAGGTAAACAAAAGTGCTTGTGTTGATCCGCCAGTCACTTGCATGGAGGACACTTGTAGTTGCAGATGTAAACAAGTTAGCTGTGGGACTAACCCTTTCTGCTTGTCATCTCAGAGAACTGTCTGCTTTTCTTTTGGGGATGCAAAGAAAGGGGAAGGAATTACCGTGTTCTAGAGAAGATATGCTCATAACTTCAAACCTACCTACTGCTTCTACCTTACAGTTCTTTTAATACTACATGAAAACCGTGAAAAGTCTGTAATTTTTGAGCTAAAAAAACACATTCTTCACATTAATAAGCAATTTCCCACAATAAATAGCAATGGGAACTTTTGGGTTCTTCCGTTGGAAAGAATGATACTAATTGTTTTGCCATAATAAAGTGCCTAATAGGAGCTACTTCCCCGCATCCCCCTTTTCCAGGTCAGTGTGGCACATTCCAATATGTGCTTGCTTCAAGGCACAGGAGGAATCCCTCATGGAGGGGGAGGGCTGTTTTGTCATGCTCGGATGAGCAAACAGTAAGCCTTTTGCTTTCTTCAAATACCCCAGTTTCAGAGTAGTTGTGAGGATTCTGGATTTCCCCACACACACTCCAAAAACGCAGCATTCTTTGTTTTTCCACCACAAATGAACTGAAACGCATAATCTCTGTACTGAGCAGAAGTGATTAAAATAGTGTGGAACAGATGGTTTAAAAGCTGCCAAAGATTGAATCTTTTGCTATTTTGTTTCTTGAAACAACCACATTAGTTCCTTAGTCAGCTTTGAGTGGGCCATCATAACTCGTTGGAGAAGAGACAAAGTACTTGTTTCTCCATCTTAGGCTGCTCATTAATGGCAATTAATTCATTTAATCTATTTTTTATTTTTAAAGGTCTACATGTGCTATAAATTGAGGTAGTGCATCATTTGCATGATGCCAAAACAGAATTTTTCCACAGGCCTTTTAACAGTATGCTCCCTATTTCTTGGAAATTTTGCTACTTGTGTTTGGGTTTTGTTCCCTGGAGGAGAAAACAAGGTTCCAGTTTATAGTACTTAGAAAATAAAGATACCACAGTGCTTCTAAATATATGTTTTTCATGCTCAGAATGTGTGAGTTTGGTAATGTATACACATTGATTTGTACAGAGGTGTTTCTAGACAATCGCACGGTCCAGAGACCTCTCATAAAGCTATTGGCATTAGGTGTGCTTTCCCTGCAGTTCCAGAGTAGATGCCTTGCATAAAAGGCTTAAGACCAGGGGACTTAAAAATCATATGGAGTCTTATCCTCCACAAAGTATGTTGTAGAACACCATCTTCCTCTTTCTAGCTACTTTTTTTTTTTTTTTTTTAAAGCCATAGTCTGTAGTTTCGATCAAAGGAATATTTCTTCTGGAGAGCCAAAGCATGTCAGCTATATGAGTGAATATATTATGGTAGAACGCTCCGTGCTTGCCTCTAGTCTTTCACTTCTGCCATGGAACCACTCCGGTATTTTTGTAGGCTGCAGATTCTGAAAAGTTCTTTTGATATTACTGATTACCAACAGTTTGTTAGTGGTACTTACAGTGTATTTGTACATAGCAGTTCTTTGCTTCCGGTGAGTAGATCAAAAGGTTTGGCTTTCTGTTGAGGAACATTGCAGAGATGTGTTTTATAGACTTCAAAAAAGATTGGTCACTTATGATTTTTATGATACTTCCGATTTTCCTTGTTGTACAAACTTTGCATGACCTGAGCTTTTACCATTTCATTGTCTTGATCCTAATTAAATTTAATGTTTTTGAACAGCAATCTTCCTAGTGAAATAACATTTATTTTTACATATTTGATAATGTAAAGAAGTCCCAACTTTTACATTCAAGTTGAGGGATGAAACGTTACCTGTGAATAACACAGTAAGAAATGACTTCTAAAGGAGGGGAGCAAAACCCAACTGCATTTGTATTTTTGTATTTAAACATGCTTTTAATTTTGGTAACGTTTAAAATTCTGAATTATAACTTATGAATTGTAATAACTCTCTGATTTCTGTAGATGATGCTCTGTTTAAGCAAAGCAATTTTGAAAAATGCAAGTCTCACCAAATGATCTATGAAAGTGAACCTCATGGCCATCTCCCCTCACGTTCATGGGAACTGATCTGTTCGGCCACCTCATTTTCTGCTTTCCTCTCCCACTGTAGGTATGCAAGTAGAAGAAGCTCACCTGAATAGTTTTTCTTATTTAGGCTCTTAAAAACTTGGATTCTGAAAGAAGTAACTAGAATTAAGGAGACAACCCCATTGTTAGAGAGTTAGAGACTTGGATTCTGGAGAGACTGTCCCTTGGCTCTTCTTGGTGAATGACATTAGGTGTTTTATATACTACAGCTGTATTTACTAAGCCAGAGTTACTGCAGTACCCCTGAGACCCACTAGGACTGAGTAACATTTCATCTTCTAAATATTTACTCTGTTTTCCTTTGTTTCCCTAAGGGATAAAAGGTTCAGTACTAAATTGTTTTTGATTCCCTGTTTTTTTCCTTTGGGGGATGCAGTGCCTCTTGTTGGTCAAACCATGGATGTTCAGTTAATGGACTTAATATCTTCTGAAGTACCAATATTTTTTTAAGGAAGAGGAAGGCAAATGGTAGAGAGAACAAGGATTTTGATGGTTCACTATTGAAACTTCTGGTTTTGTTTGTTTGTTTATTTATTTTTATTCTCCTAAATATGCCGTCTAGGAAGTGACATAATTGCATACACTTTTAATTTCCTTAAGGCTCTGTGTGGTCTTCATCCAACTTCTCAGATGTTGGCTACAGATGTTTTAAAATTGCTTCCTCCCAATTAAACATCTGCTCTGAAGTGACAAAAGTGTAAGACTGCATATGGCTGAAAGGCCAATGTATGCACAAACAGTTTTTGTTAGTTGATATAATGGAAACTTTTTCCCTTGCCTCGGCTTTTAATGCACAGACGGTGAGAAATTGCTCTACTTATTGAACTCCATGGGGGAGACTGAGTGGTGGTTTTAAGTATGCATTTTAAAATACGCTACTGCTTGTTGCTCTTCTGTGAAAATCTTTTGGATGTATCTTACCAAAGGTGTCACTTGCTGAACTATTGAAGGGTTTGTTACTGTCACAATTGGGGTCTTAGATCAAAAGTAGTGGTGTGAGATGATGATGGCTTTACTACTAATTCGAGGGAATATGAAAAAACCTTTACATTTTCTAAAATTTGGTACAGTATGGCTGTCATACCAAATGAGGATTCACATGGCCAGTCTCATCCTTTGAATATTCCATGCCTTGTGCAATGAATGTATGCAAGAGGCAAACTGACTGAATAAATAGTAATAATGGTACTACATTTGGAAGTAGAAAAATAGTGGAAATGGTAGAAATATATTTTTGTTTTTGAATGACAGGTAAAATATGGAATATCAACGAGTTTAGGTAAAGATAAAAAGAAATGTGTTTCTGAAGAAGTCAAGGAAAAATCTTAATGTTATTCTGTGGGGGTGAAACCAACAGAAAGCAAACTGGTGAAGAAAAACCTTTGCAAATAGAAATTCAGCAATTTTGCACTTAATTCATCAGCTGGTAAATTCACTTGAATTACAGCATGTATGAGAGGAGTGTGTGTGTGTGTGTGTGTGTGTGCATGTTGCTGGCATATTATGGTGGTGTCAGATGGTAAGATCCTATCGTGTGTTATTTCTTTTGTTGCGTCTCAGTCTGCAGAAGTGGAAATGGGTTACAAAAGCATGAGGACCCATCAGTTGCAGTGTTGGTCCTGCTAAGTAACTATTTTAAGGGCTTTTAGTGGAAAAAGCACCAAATGAGGAACATTCCAAATTACAGGTAAGGAATAATATTTCAGAGTTGCAGCCTTCAGATTTAAGAGCTTGCTGTGTATTAGATGACAGAAGTAAAATGAAACTTTTTCAAACATATAATGTTTCTCAAGTAGAACCCATATGCATGAAATTCTATTGAACTGTGGATAGTTGCAACATAAGCAAAAGAGTAGCAACATGATTGAGAAGATTAGCAACCTGAAGGACTGAACAAATTTAACTAGGCAATATCTATTTTAAGTCCCTCTACTTCTTGATCAAAAACAATTGCAGAGAGACTGAATTCAGAATAACAAATTTGGAGATGTAGGCATGTGAGCTGAACTGTGACCAGCGCACTCATTTTGTGTACACTGCTGAGCAGCTACTGATGGTAACAAGATAACCCAGGCCATGTCGAAACCATAGCAAAAGGCCACTTAGCCAAGTTAATGAAACCTGGAATTCACTCGGTACAATCACATCCTTAATTGTAATGATACATCTTTTTAAAAGGAAAGAATATATTACTCCTGGCCTGCTTAAAAGTATAATGTTTGCTTTTTAAACAAGTGATTAAAACCTTAGCTTCTAGTCTTAGACTGTTCAATAGATAGCTAAATATTGTTACAGCAAGTACTGGCAACACTCAAAGTATTTTCGCTCCTAAGAAGGTAACCTCATCTGCCTTAGTCATTGAAGAAGAAAGTGCAGAACTTTCCGAAGGATGTAGCATGTGTTTTTCTGGTGACCTGATATAGTGTTACTTGGTTGTTGTGGTGCTGATGTTACTTACTTGTGCTCTCAAAGGTCCCACAAGAGATCGAGGCCAGTTGTGTTACAAAACTCAGCACACAATATGAAGGTCCTTTCCTGGAAGAACTTGTGCCTGAAATAGATGGGGAGGACAGAGGGAAGAGGGGGGAACTGAGGCACAGATTTTCTTTGAGTTAACCTGTCAGAGGACGGGGAATCGCTGTCTAGAGTCTCCCAGCTGCCTTGATCACTCAGTCGTTTTTCTGCTGCTGCCATCTCGGAGGTAAAAGATGAAGAATTTACTGTGGTTAACAGGCTTCCTCATGGATTTAACATCTTTTCTTTAGAAGTGACGAACCTCCTGTGGAAATGAGCAGTGTTAAACTCAAATACTTTTGAACTAGTCTTAGTCTGCTACTGTGAGTCCTTGTCTGAAAGCAGTAAGAAACCTGATTTGACAAAACACAAAACACCTCAGTTCGAGGTGTTTTTATGAGAACTGGTTTAGACTAATTCCTTCAGTGACAGAAGAACAAAAGGATTTGTCAGCTTTCACCATCAAGGATACATATGAGAGAGACCATAGGGGGATATTGAGAAATGGGGTGGCTGTCACCAGTAAGACTATAGGGGAGCCAGTTGTCCCACGGGGACTGAGTGCCCTGTATCAGTACCCAATACCACTCCCCTCGGAGCAAGGTGACCTCCTCACCCACTGCCTGTTAGATGCATCCACAGCCCTCTTGGCTCGGTTATTCCCTAAAGTGAGGATAGCAGACGAACAGTGGATTTGCTGTTATGCACTAACATAATTGATTATGTTAATGTGTTGAATCTCAAACACAAAAAATCTCTCAAACTGGGCTCAAATGGTGACATAGTGACTTTTCTGTTTGCTGTCTTTGTAAACGCAATCAGTTGTATTAGTGGTTGCGTACTGCTTTGTTCATAAGCTATTGGGCAACAATACCTTTTTTTATGTCTGTTTCTTTCATTACAAACACAGAACGGAAAGTGTGCCAGGTTACTTGGGAGGATTTGGTGTAATTTGCAGGAATTCCCCATGTGGCCATGTCCCCAGAGCACACCTCAATCTTGAAAGCTTTTTCTTCCCCATGCTGCTGCCTACCAGCTCTACCCTCCTGGACGTGGTTGCAACCCCTCTCCTTCAAAGGGCTCCACTTGCTACTCTGGCAGTTAAATTCAAGAGTTGCAGGAACGTGTGGATTTTCCTTCAGGTTTGCAGTCCATGTTTGAACTTACTTGCTAGCTTGCGTTGCGGTTGATTGACACAGTCGTCATCAGTGATATGTAACTGAAGTACAGAAGTGTTGTTTTCCTACACCTTTTTTTCTTGTCTGTGCATTCTCCAGCCTGGAAGATGACTACCCTCAAAGAAAACTGCTACTTAAATACCAGTTCTTTAATCTGGTGTAATTATTTAGAGAATGTTTTGATGTTTTTGACGAAGTCAGTTCTCTCAGTCAATACCTTGTCTGAAAGTAACATAAATATTTTATGAGAATCATGTGAATTATGTTCCACATTTTAGTAGATTAGTAGGTTATTACTTGCCTTCCTGTGGCATTCCGTAGGGATTCATGTCTTTTTTTTCCTACTGAATGTTCATAAATCGTGCTTGCTTTTATATGAGTCATGTCCAAGTCTAAGTATTTAGTTGTATTTTTAAAGCTAAAAGTTAAGGAATAGTACTGATAGTTTCTGTTATGATGATATTCTAATCTTCCTTGGGTCTCTGGGCAGTAGTATAACTGCAGTGATTAGTCATAGGAATATTCATTACATTGAACCTGTATTACTTCAGCCTAGCTGATGTCTCCCTGTGGTAATGGTGATATTTAAAAGACAAAACAAAATGTTGATTTGATCAGTGATCTTTTTTTTTTTGCTTATCATAAACTGATTGGATTTGTATGCTTACTCCCACAGTATAGAAACAACTTGTATGTGCTTTCTGCTTTTGTTCTTAAGTAACCCCAAATTTAAGGGCATTTCATTTTTCTTCTGACTGATCTGTTACTTTGTTTTGGAAACTGCGTTCAGTAAGATAAATTAGGTTGCAACAGAAAAACTGTGTGCGTGTGTGTTTTGTTTTGTTAATACTGAGACAGGTGGAGAGAGCAGAGGCTGGCAGAGGTGAACTGGGTTAGAAATCTTGCCATATATGATTTGCTCTAGAAGCCAATAAAAGAATTGAGCAAGAGTCATCACCTTCTCCCAGCCTTCCTAATTTTTTTTTCTGTGGAGAAATTGCTACCAAAAATGAGGAAAAGCTGAAATAAATCCTGGTTGCTTTCATGGAGAACCCAAGAAAAACTCTGTGTCTCCATGTGGAAAAACAAAATTGCGCTGTGGACTTAGAACAGTTTGCTTACTGTGCACCAGGAGATGGTTTACAGCCAGTAGCGCCTATGTGGCATGGGACTAGGAGCACAAAAGTGATACGGTAAGGGTTATGGAGAAGCCGGGAATCTTTCTCTCTCACCCTCCCCTTTCCACAGATGTAAAGAATAAGTGGTGAGGAAGCAGCTCTGTAATTCCCTCCATCTTTTCCCCCTTTATTTCCGGGAGCGTGAGAAGACTTCCGAGTGCGTTAGAAGACATGTAAGTCTTCTAAACTTGCTGAAGTAGTTGTTTCTCACTTCTGAATGATTAAACTGCTGAGGAATGGTATTGAAGGGTACTCATTAACCTTTCTGTTCTAGTTTTGTGAAGCTGGTTTCCATTCCTCCCCTCTCCTCCAATTTCGAGATAGGAGTTTGACAGATCCCTCAGATTCTGATCCGATCAAAGTGAGGGGACTTAGTTCACTGAAATTCACTCCTTCAGCAGAGGTAAGAGCTGCTATTAAATTCCAGCAAGGGATGGCAGATGAGAGTGGAGATAGTACTAGAATATAAAACCTAATTTTGACTAGACTATAAATTTTACAATTATAGGCTTTCACCCACAAGAATGTCTTCAAAAAAAGGTAACGGTGATTCAAAGCAAGAGAGAGGCAATTTGGAGAGGACGTCCTCTGCATGAGAAAATAGAAATGATTTTGATGAAATCTGTGGTGGTGTAGGATCTTTGTCTTTCTTTCTGAGAGCACATACCTCCTGGAGGTGTAGTATCTCTAATCCCATAGCACAGAGGGTATTTTTTAAGCATGAGGCAGATTCGTTTTTCTATTGAAGTATATTTCTGTAAATATATGTCTTCTACTCATTTTTCTTTGCAGGCATGAAAGTATGTTACACCTTTTTACAAAAGATTTTGACACAAGTCATGTTAAAGGCTGCACAGTGTTTTCCAGACAGCAGTCCTCCAGGCCAAGATAAGTGGTCTGCAGAGTAACACTAAAGCACATCAAGCCTCATTTAAATAACCTGCCAGCACTTTTTAATTTAAAATGTTGATGATAAAGGTGGACTAGTCAGTGAATAGTTTGGAGAGCTCACAGTGACTGAGTGGTCAAAAGTTTAGAGCTGTGGTGATACAGGCCACAATTCCCAAAGCAGACTAATGATCTGTGGTTCCTCAGGTCTTGGGTGCGCAATTAGAAATATGTTAAAGGCGCTTAACTTGTTGTTGCAGGAAATGGAGCACTTTAGAAAATCAGACCCAATTATGCTTGCTCAAATTGAGGCATCCAAAATTTTAATTTCTTCTAAGAGTCTTAGCCAAATTATACTTCCTCATTTAAGTCAGTCTCACTATATCTGAACTTTCACTTCAGCTTTTATACTTAAAAGATGAGATGCTTCACTGTGTATTTTGTAAATACTTTCAGAATTAAAAGCAATTGAGTGATTAAAAATACAGTTGTCTTGTTAAGCTTCCAAAAAATATGTTCAGCTCTGATATTCACTTACCAGTGTGTTTAAATATGAAACAAAAAGCAAAAATACATTTTCAGCTTAAGGGAGCATGCAAAATTCTTCTGGTTTTGCTTTGAATGCTTCATTAGAAGTATGTCCTCATCAAACTTCTCATCCTAAATCTTTTGTCTTGAACTGTTCAATTCTCAAATGTTTCAGAGGTGGACAATTAACTGATCAAGGCAATGTGTTGTATATACTGGACAGAAAGAACGATCTGATGAGTGTTGACTAAAAAGAGGGCAGTTCCTGTCATTCACAGTGGAAAGTACAAGGGTTCTTGACTTGATCAAGCTATTTGAAAGCGTCTTTTATGGACGAGATTCCTTTCTGGTGCCTGTACATCATCAAAGCACTACTTTTGTGTGAAACCCTCCATAAGGTGTTGCAGGAGAGAAGTAAGAAATAGTGTTAAATACTGATGGATAGCTTCCAGGTTATGGAGTAATGTATATTTTCATAGCTATTACTATTGATGCACATTCTAGCAGAATGTAAATTATTTAACAGATGGATGAAGTTATTAAAATCTTTGAATGGTGAACTTTAGTATTTTTCTATATTCAGATATAGAAAATGTGTTTTGGGGGAGGAGGGACTTATAAAAATCATCTTTGCTGTTTTATGAATGTACAAATTTACTACATTAAAGAAAAGAAACTTCTTAGATCTTTTGTCAAATTCCTATGTACGACTGTACCGTATGTTAGGTTTACTGTTGCTGTCCATAGCATATTTTAGTCATATCAGGGAAATGGTTTTTTTTCACATTTTCTTTTGGAGGTTATTCCAAACTCTGAACAGTCTTAATTTTAATATGTTTCTCTTACAATTTTTTTCCTCATTTGGAAATACCTAAACCTCTTGTTATTCGAAGCCTGAGTAGATCATACCTGCAGCATGTTGGCCAAATCGACCAGCACTGAAATTTCTGTGCTACTGTACCACTTTTTCTATTTTGACCTTCTGCAGGAAAGACGGAAATTGTACATTTAAGTTACCATGGGTAGTTTTCAGTAGTCATAATAAACATTATTTCAATGTAGGGAAAACATTGATAATATGTTACCTTCTAATTTTGTTTCCTGCATTAAGTCTAGTTATTGGAAACTTCACAATAGTTAATAGTTGTTGGAAATACACGATTCTTTTACTTTATCACAGCACTGAGAATTAAGAACTATTTTAGATTATAGTTCATCTCCTGGAAAGAAATTCTCCATAGTGAAGTTCTGAAAAGCCTCTTTAATTTTGCATTTATACGGAAAGGAGCAGGTCCACCATGACAACTGGTGATTCTTTTCAAAGAACATAAATCTTTGTGGAAAGAGGTTCTGAAAGAGGGAGGAAGTCGTTTGGTGGTGATTACAGCACAGTGCAGCAGACCCTGAGACAGTGACAACAAATGCAGTTCTGGACTTAGAAATGGGATAGTCAGTAGTGAGGTGCCCAAGCTAATTATCCCTGTCAAGAAGAAGGGTTTGCAGTCCCTGGCATAATGGTATGAGAACAGTCCTGTATGAGTTTTGGGACTGAAGTACGGGACAGCCTTGCTGCATTAGAGCATATCAACGGTTCATGGCTCTTTGTAGTACATTTTATTGCAAGGTGTAGACTTGCTCTTAGTCTCCAAGTAGACTGGGTCTGTGCTAGAAATCCTTTAGTAAAATAGAACATGTTTGTGTACGTGCCAGGAGCCCTCTTTTAGTGAGGTCATGTAATCCCTTGATTGTAAACCTAATTTCAGTGGGGAGCCAATATAAGCAACATAAGGCATAGCCTCTTGCCAGTGTGAACTGTCTGCGCTGGTAGGAGCTGCCAGTATAGCTTTCCTTTATGACTGTGCTGCTAGATACTTCTCAGTGCAGAATAGGTCTTAAAGATTTTCAGCCACATTCGAAGAAATACATATACTGCTTTAAACAGAAATATGCAGAATTAAGATGGTAAAAATAAAAGTCTGAATTGCATGTGTAGATTTTCGGTAGGATGGTGCTGAATATTTGTTGGTGGTCTCAAGTTGAGGGATACTTCTTTGATGTGGGGCAATAATATGTTTTGGTAACTTCATGCTCTGCTCTTAGCTTCCTTAACACACAAGCTATGGTGCTTTAAAATGAATCACAGTTTAAGAAGGATTAAAAAACTCCTCATGAATCCCTCTTATATCTATATATAGATGTATAAGGTTATCTTTAGTGCATGCCCTTGTGCTTTGTTTTCAGCTGTTGTGTTTTCATCATTTTATTTGAGATTGTGCTGTACATAAGAGAGTTGCTTCCTAAATCTTAGTAATAGTTGGTGAAGGGTTAAAAATTTGAGGTCCTATTAATGTAGGGAAATGCTGACACAAGTTCTTCAGTCCTCTTCCTGACAGAACACCCATCTTTAATTTGCTTGTCTCTTTACCCATATAACATTGTACATCTGTCCTTGAAAACAGCTCTTGCAGCATGAGCATAGCCAGTGGAGTCAATTTAGCAAAGGTTGCTGTCTGTGTCCTAGCAAAGCAGGCAGACAGCCTGGAGCTACGACTCATAATCAGCTAAACAGGTATATGAATAATTACTAAAGATAGAAGCCTGTGTTAATTGCTGTTTTTAATCTTGTTCTCATAAATTGTTACAGAATTATTTCCCCCAGCAACAACATGTCAAAATGAATATTCTTCTCAGATTCAAAGTAATCTAGTGGATTTTAGAACATTTTTAGTTTTAAGAAGATCCTTGCTAATATTTAAGTATGTGCATACTCCCTGAGAGTGTTTTTAATGAATCCACTTTAAAGCTGTGTTCCACTGCTGACATGGTGGAAGGAAGCATCACACTGAAAAACAGTGAGGCCCAAAGTATTCAGAGTTGCCTAAGACTAGAAATGGCCAGTTCCTGAAAGCAAAAACTATTGAGCTGTTGTTTCTCTTAAAATGATTGCCTACCAAAGTGTTTCCTTGATATATCTGAGCAAAATCACTTTCTTATCAGACCATTTCCTTTCTTCTGCAATCACTGTATCTTTGATTATCAAAACAGACAAAACAATAAAGATCCCACTAGTTCTATCTTGTTGTTGCTAATGCAGTAATATTCCACAGTAAGTGGGAAAAATTAAGGGATGCTCTTACGAGATTGATTAGGGTTTAGGGGAAGAGTGACAGTGTCTGCATTTGGTCTTCACAAAGAACATTTTGCCTTATTAGGCTGCTTTGCAAGCTAAACTGTACTTTATCTCACAGCCCTCTAAAAATAACTCTGTAGGGCTTTCTGGCAGATTGATATAAAAACTGCATGCTGATGATACATGGATTTGTTTAAATACAAAGCCAGAAGCATGAGCTGGACTCCAAATGATGAATGTCTTTGTATTCCAGAATGGAAGCTTTCCAAGACCGTGGTGCATAGCCACCAATTTGTAACTTTTCTTTTAATCTGTAACTTTGGATTTTTATCTATTTATTTACTTATATAACCTCCCATATGTTGAATATGGCACCATTAAAAAGTTATGTGCACTTCCGATGGTTTTCTAGACACTGTGATCGTCTTGGAGAAAGTGACATTCGGTGTTGTTTTTGCAGGGTTTTTTGAATTAAAAAAAATACAGTGCATCTCAGCTTTTTCATTTGAATGCTCTCAGAGTTCACTCAGCATAGAGAAAGTGCCTTGTCATTAACTTTCCTATGTATAGAGTGTAAGTACTGTGGCGAAGGAAAGATGTCTTTTCTTATTCCGTCTGTGTCCCATTCAGGGTGTTTGTGTCACATATTCCTTCTCACTACAGATAGTTTCCATGTTTTAGCAGGTTGTTTTAAAAAAATAAAAATAGGATTTTAAGCAAATAGCTTAGGTTTCCTCTCAAACCCATGTTTGGATTGGGGCAGCTCAGTAAAATTGGACCCACAGGATTAGGCAGAGGGGAGGACAGTGCAGATGGAGCCACTCTCCAGAAGGCCCTGGCAGCCCTGCTCACAGCACCACTTTGAGGACTGGGCTGGAATAAGGAGGAAGTGTTCACTGCAGATAAGTGTACCTATAATCTAGAAGGAAAAATTAAAGGAAAACAGTCCCTGAGATTAAGTATGTTTATGGAGGGTTTATTCTTTTGAGATCCTAATGACCAATATTGATACAATTTGTATTTATGAAAAAAATTGCTAACAGTCAAAACAGCACAAACCAGTTTCACAGTGCCAAGAAGAGTCCAGGACCCCTAGCAGGGCTTTCACTTCCCAAGCTTCAGCTTCCTTTACTCCTCCACCTCCCTTCAGTCTTCCACAGGCTCACGAGTTGCTGTTCTGATAGAACGCTGCCTTCTCTCATTGAAACCTGATTAGGCTGCTGTCTCCAGAGCTGCCTATTTATCCTCCTTGAACAGTTAAGCAGGGAGAGAGGAGGCTTAGCTGTAATTAACTCACATCTTGCCAGAGGTGGGGGGAGGCTTCAGCTACAAATAGCTACAAATTCAACAAAAATAAATAAATTGACTCCAAATATAATCTTGGGCATCTCAAAAAGCAGCAGAAAAATAGATTTTATTTAAGCATATAGAAAAACTTTGTTAGCAAGAGAGGTAGGCTAATCCTCACTGCATTTGAAAGTAACAGTATGTACAACAGTTTCTTCATGTATAACAGTTTTTGATTCTTTGTAGAACATATGAACCTGAAGTATTAGTTTGAAATCCAAAGAATTAGTTGATCAGATATTCTCTCAAAGTGACAGCATGCTAAAAAAGTCTAAACTGCATTGAGGAAAATTGGGCGGTTTGCAAGACACTGTGTAAGAATCAGTTTAACCAAAGTTAATGAAAAATATGGAACAATGTTTTAGGAATCCACTTGATCATGCTGCAGTGGAGCAAATAGATTTAGTATGGAAGGGTCTTCAGTTAATCTCTATTTCTTTCTGATTTGCTAGAAGAGATGTGAAGAACTGTAGCCCAAGTGCCGAAAGAGGCATTGAAAGTGAAGTTCAGCACTGAAGGCATTTGTACTATGCTCCAGTTACCCACATGTTTGAATGGAGCTATCTAAAAATTAAGACGTCTCTGCATTTTGGTTTCTGTATTATTTCAGGTAAAGCAGTAAGGCTCCCATGTCACAAAAAGCAGTTTTTAAAACATTCATTAACATTTGTAGCGAAATAGATATACTAAAAGAAGGGAAGAACATCCTCGGTTGGGTAATATTCAGTCTTTCTTTAATCGCCTGGTGGACAAATAAGCGTGGGCTGGGGCAGCTGCTGTAGCTCTGTTGTGTTGCTGGTGACATCGTGCTGGAGACAATCTAAACTGATGTCATTGTGCAGTGAATTTTTCTAGTTCTGTAAAGCTTCTCTTCTGACTGTCATACTGTATTACAGATGTGATTTTTCCTTAGTGTACTCTCCCTCATTCTTTATTTCTGCATGGCTTGGTTACTTTTGTTTCTCAGTTTTCTTTGAAAGTATAGCTGTGAAGAGAACCAAAGACACAAACATGATGAATGTGGCTTCATTCTGTAATTCTGTTTTTTTTCCATATTTCATTCTAATTGTATAGATCTTTTTGTTTTCCTGCACATGGTAGTCATTTAATCAAGAAAGGGAAGGAAGTGAGGAAGGAAATAGATTAGAAAGTTGCAGCACTGCATATTATTAGATGGTTTTAAGGCAGACTTCCTTTTCCAAAGATTGTGGCAATTGACAAAGGTTTTTTTCATTGTAGTGCTTACAGGTCTGTCCTGAGCCTTTGCATAGGTTTGAAGGAAAGATTTTTCATAAGGTGGTAGGTAACAAGGACATGAGAATTTCCATGGTTTTGAAAGTTAAATAGGACATAAATCTCTTTCAGAAGATTTTTGAGTGTTTCAGTCCAAAGTGCAACATACCAGTATTTTGGGGTATGTAGTACAGATCAGAGGGTGCATCAAAACATTTAGATAACAAGGGAGCATGCAAACAATGGTTATGGCCACGGAAGAGAGCAGGAGAAAAGGAAATGCTGTGTTAACAGTTTGTAACTTTCCTACCTTTGTTTTCTAAAGCTTTATGGAGCAAGTGACCAAAGGTTAAGTATTCTAGTCTTAGTAAGCCCTGCGATGTAGTAAACAAGAAACAGGACTAAACCACATAAAAGAGTCTCTTATTTATGTATTTATTTATGCTGGGTTTTGCTCTCACACCTCACTTTTGGATGGAGTTGGTTTGATCCTGGAAAAGTGGGTTATGCGTGAAATACACTGACGTGGAGTCAAAGGATTTTTTTATTTTAATGTTTTTTAAGTACATTGTTGCCTTCTTACTGGGATGCAGCCCTGTGTTTTATAACTGTTTCAACTGACTCAGCATACTGTGAAATATTAGGAAAAATCCACAAGGCCACTGATCCATGTGTGCTGTGTAATTGTAAGCCTTCAAAAGAGTTTTTTTGAATCCTTTGAATCAATAGTAAAATATATACATATCCAGGGAACTAATTCTTGGTCAAATAACCTGCTCTAGACAAATGTTGTAAGGAACTACCCTGCTGTGTTCACCAGTACAGCAAAACTCTGATGAATAAAGATTGGTTCCCAAGATAAACCTTTAAATCTTTGGTCATAGAAAATTTGTATTGCTGAAGGGTTATATTATGACTCAGTTGGTAATAACTGGTATTACAGCTCCTTGAAGAGAATTTCCTTACTCTTTATGTTTTTTCTCTAAACAACTTTTTGGCTCTCTCCTGTGCACATCTCTCATAATGAAATTACAGTGGAACATGATGATGTCCCTCCTGTATTGTACAATGTATGTGATACTGAAGCATCCAAATTGGGAGTTTGATCTGTACTCCTCTGCAGCCTTTCCTTCTTTTCCTCTTGGTGGTCTGTTACTTTATTACAGGTGTTCGTGTATTTGGTTCATGTTTTGCTAAATATCACCATAGAGGGGCAAGGAGAGAGAGAAGCACGAATTATACCCAAAGGCTACCCAACTTAACCTAGCTGCAGATGCATTGTGCCATTTATGCTGAACAAAGACTGCCAAACGTATAAATACATCTCTTTTTGAACATAAAAATTGGTGTTCCTTGGGCATGCAGGTCTGTTGGACCATCATGACTTAAAAGTGGACTTCTGACTTTTTAAAAATACACTCCTTGAGAGGAAAGTGTCTTGGTATGGATAGCAGACAGAGAGCAGCACTGTGTGCGTGTGTTGGTGGTGATTAGTTTCTGTGCTAAGCGGTAACTGGCAGATTGAGATTTGGGAGGATTCTGATCAGCGATGTGCTGGCATTGACAACATACGTTAAACAGAAAACACTGCCTCCTATTTCCAGGTAAGCGGGACTCCTTTGATAATCTGTTAGCTTCTCTCCTTAATCAGCTAGAGGTGGCCCAAATAAGTGCCCTTCCTTTTGCCCCCATAGGATTGAACGATGCCCTGACTCCCGTCCTCCCCTCCCGTCAGGCTGAGCATCTCGCTGGCCCTGCGGAGAGCGGGCTGCCCAGGGTCTGAGGGCAGGCACGCCCGCATGCAGCGGGGTCTGTGTGGCCTCGGGAGCAGCACAAAGCACAGCCGAAGAATTTGGTCTCCCATCTCAGCATTTAAAAGGTGCTTCTCCAGCACGGACCTGCTTCTCCCAGTAGTAGATGTCTTCAGTGAGTCTTGTTAGTAGTTATTGTTGCCTGAGATAACCTTCCCTGTGATGTAATTTGACATACTGCTGTCATTGGGGCTTAAACATAGTAATCTTTAAAAAATGATTGGGAATTTGCCCTAGAGAAAAAACTGTTATGATTAATTTCTACAAATGATAAACCACTCCTCCTTCAAAATACTGTATGCTATGAAGTGTGATTTAATCCATTTAACTACAGAGCCTGATGCTTCTGACAACTGTGACTCAAATGTCATCACAGAAAGTGATATTTCAAGTGGCAGGGTGGGATTAGAAACCTGCTGAAGATTTGTCAAAGGAGAAGTAAGTACATAATTTTTAGATAAGTGATTTGTCTACTCTAAACCACTTCCGCTGGAAAGACAGGCAGCCTAAAAGAGAAACCTATACTGTTACACTAGAATGTGCATTTAATTGCAGAGGGGGAAAACAACAATCCTTTTACTTATGATGACAG
This sequence comes from Chauna torquata, assembly GCA_013399475.1. NCBI lineage: Eukaryota > Metazoa > Chordata > Aves > Anseriformes > Anhimidae > Chauna > Chauna torquata. The sequence continues at coordinate 1,167,971 of VXAL01019891.1, read as the reverse complement.
TTAGAAAAAAAAAAAAAAAGTAGTATAGTGGGGAATATGAGTTTTATATATATAAATAATAAAATTATCTTTTCCCTTGGAAAATAAGATTTCATTGAGGCTTGTATGAGGAAGGAGCCAGTCTTGATATTGACCTTGCAACTGCTGGATACAACAGTGTTGTTGCTTTTTTTTTTTTTTTTGAAGTATGAAATAACACTGTGACAACTGTCAGAAAGTTTTGTAAATGCCATAAAACCTGAAACAAGCACAAAAATGTACACTGTGTATCTAGAATTTACCTAGAGTTACAGTCAATTATAAATTCCATTCACAACCACAAAGTCTGTACTCAGTGCAGTTACCTTGGTAGGGAGTTTGGTCTTTGCTTGGGATTATCAACGTATACCTCTTAATGCTTTGCTGGTCCTGATTAACATCATCTAAAACTCATGCTATTTGTCTATTCTGCCTGCCTAGCTGTATAATTTATGTCTGTATAATTTAGGGTTTGTTCTGTCAGCCCTGTGGGTCTGCCTTGATCTCTGAGCATCTGGCTGAATGAAGTCTTTGCCATGCCATAGGGATTATCCACTATGTGTAAAGGTGCTCCAGACCCAACGCCGTGTCGGTAACACCTGCAGCAGCCATATTGTGTAAGAAGTCTTCCTTCAGCCACACTTGTGCAGCTCTGAGATTGCAGAAGTATCACCAAGAGCCTGGTTTGCAGTGCTGCTTGTTGGCCGAGGAGAGAAAGCAATAGCACTGCTTGACAGTCTGACCTGGAGCTGGTGCTCCAGGAGTGGAAGTTAGGAGAAAAGCACGCATACCTCTTACTTGTTTGAAGTGCATTTGCTGGGAGAAAATTTAAAAAAAAAAAAGCCATGAAATCTGACAATGCTTTTTTTGTGGAATCACTTTTCTGAGAACTGCTCTTTGATATCTGTGATAGTTTGCTGTTCCAATCTGTCATGTTGCAGACTCTTTCTGCTAAGGTGTTTATGAAGCATAGTTAAGTGATTGTAAACATGGCAGGGAAAGCTAAGGCCATTTTGTAGCAGAAAGGAATTTTGCCGGATTGCCAGTATTTTTTTTTTCCCCCTGTAGGCCCTTCTTTTTTGTTGCTTCGGTTTTGTTTGCTTCCTCGCTGGGACCTGCAGGCATGCGGGCCTGGGGCGCCTGTAAGGAGCGGAGGTGCTGGGGAGGAGGAAGTGGCTCCATACCGCAGGGACTGGCAGGAAAAGGCTGGTTCTTGGCTGGCCGCAGCTTAACTGCCAGTTCTCCCTCCCAGGAGGAGAAAAAAATTGTCACATTTGCTTCCTGTTTGTTTTTGTGTGTATGTTTTTTGTTTTTTGTTTTCTTTGATATTGTCAAAGGCTTTGCACCAAAGGTTTCATTGAAACAGGCTACACTGTAGCACAATTCAAAATGTGAAACTTATTTAAAACTCTCTTGTGTGTAACTCTAAACTCCTGGAGATGTGTGGGAAAGGTGATTGGTGGTGGGAGGAATGAGCGACAGGCGGAGTTGCAGGTCTGGGCTCCAAACTTTAACAAAAACACACACACAAAAAAAAAAAAGAAAGAAAGAAAAAAAGAAAAAAGAGCAAGCAAGCAAGCAAACCGAGGATGTGCCGTATTGTGATAACTGCAGTTGGGAAACCACAACTATCAGTGCTGCCTGCCTCAGTTTCCCTGTCTGCGGGCGAGGGGGGATGTTTGCTCCTTTGTCAAGCAAGAGCAAGGTGTTGAGTGGCTGGCTAACCTAGGCGGTTAGCACTGCTGCAGCCTGTAGTGCCATCAGCAGTAAACACAGACCTGCCACTTCAAACAGGTGTCCCTGGGGCGCAGCGTGTCCCGGCAGGCGGTAGACCCGTGGCCAGGTACGGCACCTCCCGGCACAGGCACCTCCCGGCACAGGCACCTCCCGGCACAGGCACCTCCCGGCACAGGTCCCTATCGGCACAGGCACCTCCCGGCACAGGCACCTCCCCGCACAGGTTTCCTGGCCCGAGCCCTACTGTGCCGGGCGCTGCCAGCGCTGCTCCACTGCAGCAGCCGCTCTGGACGCTAATTAGCGTGCCTAGTTTGATGGATTTAGTCAACAGCATTCAGCAAACAGGGGAGGGGGGAAACAAGTGTATAAGATTTTCCAAATCTAAAGACTTTTCAGCCTCAGTGCCCTTAATGGTTTGTTATGCAGACTTGGACAAGTGTTACTTCCAATTAATTGATCAAGGGGATTTATTTTAGTATTTTGGCTGGCTGCCAGAGAGGGAGGCTTTGTCCTAGTGTTTTAAGCACCACCCCTCCTTGCAAGTTTGAAATGTGAGCTGCCTGCTTTTTTTTTTTTTTTTTTCCTCCTCTCTCTCTTTCTCTCTCTCTTCCTTCTGGCAAAGTGGCTGTGGTTGCGTGTGTGCGCGCGTGTGTGTACGCGTGTGCGTGCGTGTGTATGAGTATGAGAGGAGGAGGGAGAGGTGTAATGGGAAAGCAAGAGATGGATCACTAGAGGCAGAAAAGAAAACCATCAATATCAGTAACATGCAGCTGAGGTGAGATTTTCTGAGTGTTTGATTTTCTTAAAACCCTTTCAGAAGATTTAAAGCAGCATTTTTCCATACCGTCTGCTGAAGACGTACTCCTAAGCAATGTCATATGGATGCTTACATGTATATTGCTGTTTTAGGTCTGTTCGCGTATGTGTGAAGTTTTAAAGCTTAACCTGATTCTCTTTATTGTCTCTAGAGGGTTGTAGCTTGAGCACAAATAGCCTGTTGGCAAGTACGGTATGAGCCCATTAGCAAGACTCCATCTGTGATTGGTTTTGCCTGGAAACCGGGAGACAAGCAATGAATAATTGATGTGTGTTGTGCAGTAGCTGGACAGGCAAAGAGGAGAGAGAGAGGGAGAAACAGAGCAGGGTGCCCTCAGAGGGGGGAGAGAGAACAAGCTTGAAAATAGCTACTGGCTGCCTTGTGCTGAGATTAAGGCAACCCCGGCTGTCTTTGTTCTGCACTAGATGGTTTCTGCCTAGAAGTGCTTTCAGACATATGTGGCCTTTTTCTGCAGCAGAAGAGAGGCAGGAAAAAACAGAGGAGGGGGAGCAAAGGAAGACTAGTTTTTTGAATGAAAGATAACTTGTGGGTAAGTTGGTTTCTTCGGGGGGAGGAGAGGGGTGTGTACGTGTGTGTGTGTGTGTGTGTGTCAGCCTGCCTGAGTGTGTGTGCGTGCATGTGTGTGTGTGTGGCAGCGAGCGGGTGCATTGTGGGTAAGGTGGTGCTGCATGTTGTCAGATGGAAACAGCAGCACCAGGGGATGAAAGGCAGCTTCAGGAGGAAACTGGGACAGATTTGCATACAGTTACTGCTCATTGTGTTTGCCCCTTATGAGATTTTGGGACGTGAGAAGGAAATTCACTTGTCTGGCTCATGCAGCTGGGGTTTATGATATTTTTATTTTAGAGCATGAAATGTTTAATTTTTTTTGCGTGAGAATCTTGTTTATTTTACCTGCAATCATAAAACCAAAATGCAACAGCAATCATCAATGGCATTTTCTTCAACTTTAGCCTGCCTGGCGCTGTCAAAATGTGACGTGCTGTTCTGCAAACAGCAATGACAATACTGCTGCCACCATTTCATTTTTGCTGTCTTTATAAAGACCTTGTCATGCATAACTCACAAAAAATGTGCATCCGTGGCAAGTGGGTTCAAGGCAACTCCAAAAAAGTATTTGTGTCAGTGGCAGTCTTGGGTATTTGAGATGATAAGTTTTTTGCCCCTTGTATTTGCTAATAATAACGGTCTTGTTTATTTCATTGCCAGTGTAAAAACTAAAGACATTATTTAATTTGCATATGGTCTAAAGAGTTTTCAGAAAGTTTAAAACTAGTGATGCCAGAGTGGAATTTGAGACTCCTAAATGGTGCAGGGGGTGTTGGTTTATTTTTTACTTTAGTTACTTGAATTATAGCAAGCAATAATTTCCACCTGAATAAGATGGTGTAGATTAATGTACAGCAAAATTGAACACAACAGATTTAGACAGGTTCGGTGTTTGCACCCAGCAAACATCAACAACATGGTTTGTTGGGGAAAGAGACTTGCTATTGCAGATAGCAGTTCTCCCATCAGTACAATCGCAGCACAAAGTGCAATAGACGTTGTCTAAAGCAGTGTCAGTATCTGATCCTGTGTCACTGAAGTCACTGTCAAAACTAGCATTGACAAAACTCATACAAACTACTTGACTGAGTTCAGGTGAACTTGCTAAGTATCGGTGGACTTTGGATTAAATAAGTGCTCCATCCAGACAGAGCTGACTGGCTGAACTGGCCAATTTGAACCCTCATTTAGGGCAACAACTTATCTTAGCTCAGAAAACTACAGACGATGATGTTTGTTGTGCAGATCTGCAGATTTAGGAGAGAAGACGTTACTGTGGAGACAGTTGCTTTTAAGAAGCCATGTCTCAGTAAGCTTATGATAACCGGGCAATGAGGCAGCAATGACCTAAGAGAAACAGCATGGCTGAAACACCACCCGGAAATGGAAGTACATAAAATTAAGACCCAGTTAAAATTGCTCTAAGTTATCCGTTATTTCTTTAAGTTAGAACTTTATTACAGTTATATTGGTAAAGAAAGTAATTATCAGTGGCTAACTAAAATGCAGAAAAGTAGAAGCTCCTGTCAGTCAAGCAAAAGCATGTTTCCTCCGCACTATCACTGATCAGCTTAGCAAGATTTTGTTCCTCTTTCTGCTTACTACTTAAAACAAAATGGCAGTTAAACTAGAATAGAACTTGAGAACAAAAGTTTGTTTTTATATAAATTTACTTCAGAAGAACTCAATCAGTAGTGCTTCAGTTTGATTTTAAGCCAGCAGAAGAATGTTACCAAAGGCTCAGTTTTGAAAGTTGGATGAAATTTTTTATTTAAAAATAAAAAAATAAATAAAAAAATAAAACAACAACAACAACAAAAACTTAACATGAATTGGATTTCCCCCACATACACACCCCTTGCCGCTTTCTGGAGGACCTCTCAGGAAATCTCTGGGGAAGTATATCTGCAAATACAGTGACATTTCACAAGTAAGGAAGCTGCCTGAATGGGCAAGGTACAGTTTCATGGTAGCAATTGAAAATACTGAACATGAGAGAAGTTTAAGACTTAGTCTCCAGCATCTAACTTTGTTTAGATTTATGGTAGAATGGGTGCAAATATCAAATTTGCACATATTGACGTCTCAGCATTTCTGACAGAAATGTTGCTGTGTTCATACTTCAGAGAAACACGTGCACTCGTGTTTGTGTTGCTTGTGCTGAAAGTGGCATTTAGTCTTGGAACCCTTACACTGGCTGCTCAGTCAGCACCCAGGAAAGGCGGTCACCGTGTAACACACAAACTGTTGGTTACAAACCAAAAAACGTGAGTGTTCAAACTAACAATGAGAGAATAATAGAGGATACTTTGGTCTCAATTAATAAATTAATTTGTTGTAGTAACACGTACAGTTTTGCATAAAGTCAGATAGTTTAGAGAGAAAGGTCTAGCAAAATAGGCTCTCTTTTGCCATAAAGGTTAGTATAGCTGTTAGACTAACAGTCATTGGATCCAACTAAACTACCCCCCCCAAAAAAAAAAATTGGTAGATGTGTTACTCAGCCAAGAGAATTGTGTTTTTCTATGTCACAAGCTGATGACACAGAACTTCCCATGCTTCAGTTGTCACTGGGGCTGTGACAACTGTGACAACTGGGGCTGTGACAATGCAAGATTGCTTGGCTGCAGTAGTCATCCTTTCTCATAATCAGGACACCAGCAAAAGGAATGTTACTGATCAACAGCAACAAGAAATCTTAGTAGAGTGCAACCAACAAGAAACTGTCATTCCATGGGTTTTTACAATTGTAATGTCTCTTTTCTCTCATGGCAAAAGAAGAGAACATTATATTTAACACCAAAACAGTTAAGTGCTAGCTAGGAAGAAAAGAGGAAAAAAAAATTAAAAAACAAAACAAAACCTTACCATGTGGAACATTGCTAAAATGAAGCGATGTTCCAGAGATCTCAGTGAAGAAGCTCTCTGGTTTTGTTCCTCTCAATTTGAAAAGAGAGACTGCCACAGGAAATAACTTTCTCTGAGGCTTCTCTTACAGAAAACTTGTTTTATCTTTGGTGGAACAACCAGAGGAAGCCACTGTCACACACCTCTCTGAAACTACCTGTAAGCAGCTGGACAGCAGGGCTTCCCCCCAGCGCTGCTCAGCCATCACTGACTGCAGTGTACTTCAGAGGTATTCAAGCTAGAGCTGAGTGATCTGATCGAGTACCAGAAGAAGTCTAGCTGAGCCACGTGGATAGCTGTGCAGGCTGAGTGGATGGTTTACACCTCAGATACCTTGCAGGGTACAGCATATGGTACAGCATAGACATATTCTGGAGGTTTAAAAAATATTGCTGTAACAAATATCCCCACTGCAAGTCCTCTGAATTTCCTGGAGTTTGCTCTGATGATTTGCCTTGTGTTGCTTTTTCCAGAATAAACCAGAAAGGGCTGTGAAAAACAACTATCCATAACGTCTGTTTCTCTGCAGTGTGGAGTTACTGATAGTTTGTTTGCAGTAACCAAAACAAGCAGATCCGTATAAAAATAGTGAAAAGTTAACACATTGGGAAAAAACACATTATTAATATCTCTTGACTCTTCTAACAGCAGGATAGGGATGGAAATTCCACCTGGTATACCTGCTTATGAAACGCTTTAGCAAAAGGATGTTTAGGTATATAAAATATTAGCTCAGAAAGTAACTTGCAAGAGTTGTATGCATTTACTAGAAAGCTCGTCACTCCAGCCCTCCCCTTCCAGTAGGTTCTCCTAGGCCCAAAATATGAAGCACCCTTAGAGAAACAGGCGTTCCCCAACACATTGTCGCATGGATAAAGTTTAGGGGAGGTTTGGACTGTTGCCAAGTTTGATAAAGGGTGCAGGTGAATGGAGATCAACTCTCCCACCTGCCTGCATTGCCATCCCTCTCCAGAAGCCAGTAAGACATCAGCAGGTCAGTCTCAGAGGAGACTGAGATGAGCATTAAGGCCTATAAGGACAAGTAAATGCCCCAAAACCAAGTTCCTCAATATTGGACCAATTCGAAATGCCCAATTTTAAGTTGGAATGTAAAAGGATTAGCTAGCCTGCAAAATAAAATCTTTCAATAGTTATTGGAGGTACACAAATGCAGAATAAAGCAAAGCAGTAATAGCTTTTAAGGCATCGTGAAGAGTGCGTATCTGTTCATCATCAATGAGAAAGCAGCCAGCCAGTCTGGCACGCATGTGGGCTCTTTCACTGAGAATTCAGTACAGAGATGAGAGAAGCCCAGAATGAACACAGACCAGTTATTTTCCCCATTTTTATTTGGAAGTTCCCCTAAGAATTTTCTCGGTAAGATCAAGACAAGGTATAGTTATAGAATGAGTGACACTGGGACAGTAATTACTAAAGCAGTGTGGAAGGCTGCCACTCAGCCTACCTATAAAAAGTATTAGACATTTCTCCAGTTGTTGACCTGGATTGTTCTCAAATGTCTTGCATTCTCTGGAGAGTGTTATTAATCCTGATTCTGAGCTTGTTGAGGCTCATTCTGTTGACAGTAATCCAGTGAGACCAGTGGTGGTTTTATCTATTCCAGAAAAAAAGTTAATTTTCTTCTCAGTTGTCTTTATTAGTACCAATAAAATGTTCAGACACCCAACTAAGCTCCTGATTCTTGTTGTTTATTATAACTGAAGTACAGCTCTCATCAGTTTGATGAATAACCTTTTATGTTTGTTTATCAACATCTAATTCCTGTAACTGAATTTGCTTGTTAACAGTTGATGTTTCTGTACCTCCTGGGTGCCCCTTAAATCCCTAACTTTCAGGAGGTAGGCAAGCTGTACTCTTGTCTGTGTTGAAATCCTGGAAGCAGACAAAAAAAACACAGTTGTTGGTAAATGCAAGTTCATTGGAATTATATTTGAATATAATGTTGTAATACCTGAATGGGTTCCTTCTTTTGCATGCTTATTAAAACTATTTGTACTGGATTTTTAAAATCGTTCTAACCTAACAGTAACAAACGAAGCTGGTAGAGGTTCGGTGGAAGCAGAACTAGGACAACCTGGAATGCTTGTAAAAATCACTCCTTTACATATTCTTGGGTATCTTTTCTTACTTGAGTCCAAATAGGTAACAAAGACTGCTAATAGAAGATTGTCAGATGACTGTTTTCAGTACTCAATTAGCTCTGCTAACCACCTTTACTGACCTCTTGTTTGTTTTAGTTGTTTATTACGTTCAGCAGTTTATTAACAAGAAACTGCCTTATTTCTGCATTAGTAAGCAGTACGAAAAAAAAATACTGTTTTACATTGACACTTGTTTATCTATATTCTAGTCAGACATCTAATAAGGGTGTTAACACTACCGTTACTTTTACTGTCTTAAGTACTGATGATAACCAACTGTTTAAGGAAGTTGAGTTTTTCAAGCCTTGCCCTAACACCGAGGCTTTCAGAGGAGCCTGTCATGATTTACTTATTCATACAGATTGCAGTGGCTTATGTAGTCTTGATCCTGCTTGATCTGCCAGCAGTATTTGCTTCTATTGATCACAGGCTGTTATTTGACTGCCTTGAGCAGCTTGTAGGTCTCCCTGGTTCTGTTAACGGGGTCTGCTACTGATATTTCTCAACGTTCTCATTTTGTTGCTGTCAATACATTTAATTCCAGCCTTGCTGCTCAGACAGGTGTGCCACAGGGTTGTATCATACGCTTTGTGGATTTTTGATTAGTTCGGTAATACCTTAGTGAACTTTGGAACTGTAACTGGGGCTCCATCCAAATCTGGCTGTTAGCTCTGATTCATAATGCATGTTTGGCAGTGTGCCCAGCTGTCATGTTTGGTTCTAAGTGTGTAAAAGTTTGTCCCATCCTAGGTGTAGTAACATGGCATATTTTTGGAACTAAGCACCAGTCCTTCATGTTTCTACTTAGCTTTGCATCCGTATGCATTCTTACTACTTTTCCAGCAGTAGGGCAAATGAGAGGTTGGTTGTGGAAGAAACTTCTGAACCATGTTGTCTTCTTGAACGTAGACAGGCATTGTAAAATTGTCCTATCACAGTCAGCTTTCTAAATGGCTATAAAGGTTTTCTAACTATTCCTTAGGGTGGGAATACCGTAGTTTCTTAATTGGCTGATTTATCTGGAAGGTCCTTTAAGTGACTATCCAAAGCAATTTGTGGCTGTCAAGAAATACATGTCATTAGAGAAAAGTTGCATTGGAATCAGGTTAAAAACAGAAACAATCATGTAATCTTTTATATGGTCTTAGTTCATTAGAAACCAGAGACCTTAATCATTTTACTAAATGACTTTATTTATGGCTCCTCTATATACCTTTAAGCTCTTTGAAAATTAGAAATATAGATGGTCCTTGTGCATTTGTGTTTCTGGTCCTAATATGAGGGTGACCTTCTTTGAACATGCAATTAAGCTTCTGTCTGTTATTATTTGTGGTTCCTTGTATCATTTTCACAGAGAAAGGGCCCTGCAGATGGTGTTTGAGCAGAGAGATGAGATAGCTAGTGGATGGCTTTTTAAAGAAATATTTGAGACGAAGAATTATGGCGACTTGTAAGGAATAAGTATAATACACCATGATGAACTGTTTGCACCCTCCCATACAGACACTTCTAAATTTAGCAAGACTGGGATGTTGGCCTTACGGATCGCCAGATACTCAGGAAGCTTCTTCTTTGTCTACCCATCTACAAAATATATCAATATTTATTCTGTCATCAAGAGAGTTTTGGACATGGAGAGTTAATTGATCATTATTACGTAATATTCCAAAGTCTTGGATTATGTATTTTGCAGTAAGCCGAACAGAAGATGCAGTTCATAATTTCTGCTAAGAGTCAATTACAAGTGATCAGAAAAGGGAAGTTTTAAAGTCCCTTCTTAAGTGTTGACTTACAGTGGTTCACTTGAAGCTCTCACGAATCATGTTGCAAAGGCAAAGATATCCTTCATGGTAAACGACTGTAATCTAGAACGTTATAGACAGCTAAATGATTTATTGACGTCTTTTTCTGAGGCATTTACCTGCACCTGTAGCCAGCCCATTCCATTTATTTTGGCTTACTGACAAATTAGCAAGCTATTTGTATGTCAAATTTGGTAAGTAGTCAACTCCCTCCCCCCTTACATATTGAACAGCTTTTAATTTGTTTGTGGTGGTGGCAGTTTATTATCCCGATAGGCAACACTCAGAGGAGCTCTTTTTTTCCTTTTAAAAAAAAAAAAAAAGGAAAACACTGATGATTTATTAGTGAGTGTCCTCACAGTGCCATATAGAAGAGAGTATGCAGAAAAGCTTGAAGCCTTTTCCGTGTGCACGGGCAATGTCTTGTATAACAGACATCCGTGCGACACCTTCCTTTCTGTTGACCAATTTGGAATGTGAAATATTTGTTTTTACATTTAATGACTGGAATAAGGTTAATTCTCTGATTATGGCCACTGTTATTGTATTTAGACACCGTTAAGGAAAGAACAGTCAAAATTACATGTCAGAGTTGCAACTGCTGCATAAATGTGTTGGGTAAATACTCCTAGCATTGCTGAAGCGTGCATTGCCACCTGCAGTGGTTATACAGTTATTCTTGAACAAGTTTTGTGGGGCGTTTAGGAGAAAATTAGTGTCTTGCTAAATTGTTTCAACTGTTGGCTCACATCGTCATCACTGTGAGGATCCAAGTGCTACTTTTCAAAGTCAGAATGATACTGTGCCATGTGGAGGCAGCTGCATGTTCTCTGAGGCCTGCTGCTGGGATGTGTCTGGGGAGTCCCCATCTCACTGCTCCTCTTTGGAGCCTGCTCTGTGAGGAGCTGTACTGCAGGCGTGGGACTGCACAGCTGAAGAGGACTGGTAAAACCTCTTGTATAGGTATGTTTTCTTAACCTGCCAATGTTATTTAATCCAATCTCACACTCCGTAAATTATAAGTAACAAATAGACTTTGATAAAGCAAAGAGGATTTTCACATAATGTGAACGTGCCCAGAGCCAGCCATCCTGGACACCTGGTTCTTCTAGGGTTCCCCGTGGCTGCAGTTGGTGAAAGACCCAACTATTTTTTTCTCCTCTCAAACAGCTTCATGTTTGCTAGTTAACACCGTTGGCACTGTACAGCTTGAAATGTTTTATGGTCTTACATCTACTTAACCTTTAATGTTCTCTGTCAACATCTATCATGACCTGGTGGCCTGTAGTTAGTAAAATGTGCCCTTGCAGGCTGCCAGATACTGTAATGGAATTAGGCCTTTAAAATTATCAGACCTGTCAAAGGGGTTTATAATCCTGTAAGAGCTTTAAGTGGTTTCTTACCTCTACTTGAACACACATTTGACCTGGTTGAAGTGTTTTTTCTTGCTTGTTTTGTTTTTACTTCCTAGTAATACTTTAAAAACTGCAAAAAATAATTGATTTCCTTGGCATATATATGTGGAAAAATGTGACGTCTCAGTTGTCTTTTTTGGCTTCTTTGTTCTCTGTTGCACCTGTAGAGCTCCCTTTAAGCTCTGCAGATATTTCAGTGCAAACGTGCCTTTAAGTAAGCAGTCATGACACTTCATTATGTGCATTTGTCAGTCAGTGGGCACCATGCGATGACACGAGCTAGAAGGGAATGTCAGTCTTGCTTTGCGAGGGGTTTGGAGTCAATTTAGCACTCACAGAAGGTGCTGGACTGACAGCCCTGGAAACTGGTGTCGGCTGCTCATCTGCAGAGCGAGTACTGTAAGGATGGTAACACTGCACAGTTACTTGTATTTACCGCTTCTGTACTTTGTCCTGAGCAAGGGATAGTACTAGAGATGCAAGATAGTTTACCTTTTGCTAGTCAGATCTCAGTTGAAAGGCTGAAAGTAGTTGTAGTACCTTGGTGGTCTCCCTGAGATTGTAACACAGTGCCCTGTGGTCATTAACACCATTGGAGATTCTGTAACATTTCTGAGCTGAAAGAAATTACATGTGTCATAGCCAAAAGAAATTGAAATGTGCAGTAGAAGATGCAATTCGACCAACTTTGTACGCAGCCTGTGGGTGAGTTTGGCAAGTCACCTTATCAGTGTCCTGAGTCCCTCTTCAGAGCAGTCTCCTGCCTTTGTGAGGCTGCTGCATCTGAGCTATTTGCTTCAAATTATTGCAAGTTGTTAATCTGCTTTATTTAGTTAAAAGGTGATTCGACTTTGGCTTCTGACTCAGTTTCTTACCACCATCAGAGTAACTCAAGGTAAGGGAAGAGAAGAAAGCTGCTGTTTGAAAATATCTTGTTTGAGACCTTATACTTAACTGATGAGAAATGCACTGCAGCGATTTCATTTGCGAGGAAAAGACCTATTACAGAGATTTTTTACGTTTCCATTGTTCTCATATAGCACAATCAAGCAAGCTAAGTGCAAAATAAAATGTGGTCTCTGCTATTAAACTGTGTGTAGAGATTAGTGCCATTAAAACCAAAAAAAAAGTGCCCCCCCCACCCCCCCCAAAAGAGTTTTGATTGTTTGAGGTAACATTAATTGGGATAGATGCTTGAACAAATTGGCTTCTGAGCAACGAGAGCAAATAGACAACCATCCTCTGGGAGGAGTAGCTCCTGCTTCATTTTTGAGAGCTTCCAAGAGCAGTTACACTCAATACTATATCCTGAGCTGGAATGCTCCAAAATCCTGACCCTGTAAAAGTTATAGGTGTGCTTCCCTTTTCTTTGGTATACAAATCCCAAGGATCTCCCAGGGCCCCCATGGCAAGAAGGGGTAGAGATAAAAGAATGAAATCAGTCATCAAGTAACCCTGGAGATTGTCACGAGATGGGCTGTCCCTTGTGATCCAAGAGCTTGTGTATATTTACAGGTAATATTGTTACTTCATGACAGTCTAGTGAATGATCTCATCAGCTGTTGCTAGCAGATGCAAAAATGATGAGCTTGTGGTAGCAAACCAGACATTACACTGTTTTCTGTGCTTGTCTTGGGATACGAGTGACAGACATGTCATCAACAGTTTTCTTTTTGACTAAAGCTTGTCCGCAGCATTTTGGAAGGGTTCAAAGTGGGTCAGAATTAATTGCTTGGTTGAGAAAGAGGACTCCTCCCAAGCAGCAGCTACCCATTGGTGAAAATTTAAAATGCTTTTTGGCTCCTAGGAAACAATGTTTTATAAGTTATATAGCTGTCTTAAGAAGTACCTGAACTGTTGCCATTTCTACTTTCATGGCAAAGACATGAAAACAGCTTGGAAAAACTGTGGAACAACGAATGTCTCCTTCCAGTACTCACCTCAGATACCTACTTTTTAATATGTTTTTATTTAACAGCAAGGAAAAAACAGTTTCTGCAGTCAGACAAACAGCTTTCACAGTGCTAGATTCATCAGTCCTGATTCTCTGCTGTGTTCTTCTTAGTGTCAAGTCACATAAAGCTGATGCGGATCATTGGAAAATGGGACCTCTGTCAGTGCTTAGGTTATTTCATCCTTGGTGTTGATTCCCTGTTGTGATGGTTTCTGTCATTGGTATGTTTTACACTGAGCTTTCTACTTCTTGATTGTAAATGTTTCTCCTGTAGCCGAAGCACATGTGCCCAACCTATATGAACACTCAGACTTTGCCTAAATCATCCAAAATAACGGGTGACAGCTACTTTACTTGAAATATGCGTTTGCTTTTCCAGCCATTTAATCAGTTTGAGGATGTACAAATTGCAAAAGGTGTCAGAGTGACCCACAGCAGATTGAAATGAGAGAATTTATTTGAATGAGGCAAAGTCTGATCATAAAATAATAATGTATGCGAGTTAAACACTCTCTGGTGTTAGTGGAGTCCTAAATAGTAGCCTGAGTATTTCCTCTGTAGCTCGATTCTGCCTACTTTCAAATCTGTTTAGCATATGATGGCACTTTTCCCTAACAGTGCCTCACTTCTTGCTTCTGTGCCTGCATTTGTGTAGTAGCCTGACTGTCAAAATGTCTGTCTTACTGCAATATGAAAGTTAATGTCTTACTGTGAAAGTAATATTTATTATTCATTTTCTTTACACTGAAATGTCTCTGTATTTGTTGATCTTCACAGAGCATGTCAAGCAGTTGATAATTTTTCAAAAGTCTCACTTTAAAAAGATCGTTACCTTAAACTGAAGGCTAATTGTGGAGTTCAGTTTTCTATCAGAGGAATCACTGTAAGCCACCCTTCTAATTTACGCCATTTCAAGCTGTTGTACGGTTTCACTCATACTATTTGGCAAATTTTTCAAAGTCATCTTCAGAGGACTTTAGATTGTTAACAGACCAAGGCATTTTTGAAAAATTTTGCCAGTTGTCACCATCTAAAATGAGAGTCTACAGTTGAGTTTTCCCATATGTATTTTCATTGTTTGCCTAATCTGTTTTGAGATCAGTTTTGCATGAATCAAGTACCCTAGGGGGAAGAATCTAAGTGGTTCTCTCCAGAAGCTTCTGCTGCAGATTTCATTGATGATTAAGATATTTCTGGCCTGTCCTTAACTCCCCTTTTTCTTCCTAATTACACCAGAGATTGAAGATTGTGTTACGCACTATATGATTAGTAATATCTAGATATGCCAGCACTGACTCAAGCAGCAAAATAATCCATAATCAGATTTCCTCCAGTGATGGTAATTTCTCTTGTAAAAGCTAGAAGGTAGCTCTACCTGTGTGAGAGAGAGACAAGAACTGTGTTGCGGTTTGACAGTGCTGTTAAATAAGACAAGAAAAGAGGAAGAAGAGAGAGGGGAAGGAAAGATTACCAAACCATCCATTCTTTGGTAATTACAGAATTTCTAAGTTTTTAAATTGAAGTTAAACTTTGGCTGTTATAAATTAGCAATCAGACTGGTAACTTATGTTTACCTCATACAACCCCTTCACATTTTCCCACAGAGATGCATATCCTTCCCTTTTCATAACGTGAGCTCTGAAAATTTACCTGTTGTCCACTGAACTTCAGTGTGAAAAGCATGCACTTTTTGGGAGACAGTTTGTTACTTGGTTTCAGCGATCTCCCTGAAACCTGGAAGAAAGGCGTTAAGCTACAAGGACAAGGAATTTTGTGCAGTGCGAATGAGATCACCTAAAGTGAGATATTCACATAAAACTTGTGTGAGCATGGAAATGTTAAGGACTGTGGTTATTTACAACTCTCAGTACAGGCAAAAGTGCTAAGGTAGGTATAGTTCTACAACAAAAATGTCCTTTTGCTGATACAGCTTGTTTCACTTGAGGAATTAGTATATGCCATAAACTAGCAAAATCACTTTTCTTTGCTGATACAAACTGTATTTGCAATAGGCACATATATCAAACTTTTTGAGGGTGATTGTGCTGGCAGAATATCTATTGAAATGGTCACAAGGAATGGAAAAGCTAAGAAACATACCCCTGGAAGCATCTTTTTCTGCTTATATGAACTTTCCAGCCTGTTCGCTAAGCACTGTTTTCTGGGTTAGCACTCTGTTGTTATCTCATACTGTGTACTGAAACACAGATTGTTCCTTTAGTTAGTCATCGTAGGGAGTTTGAAAACGTACTGTTAGTTTGAGGTTAGCTGAGGTGCACGTTCTAGCAAATTTGTTTCCAAAGACTCTCTCATGGGTATTTTTCAGTATCTCCCTGGAAACTGTACTCTTCCCCATAGCATCATTTTTCTTTTTGTTTTAGCATCCATGAATGCCAGTAAACAACATAGTCCACAAATTCTGTAGGGAAATAAAGGCTGGCATTTAAAGATTAGTAAGCAAATGAACTGCACCAAGTTGTCATATGCTCTACCTTGAGATTCTCCTTGGCTTATGGAATTGCATAAGTAAAGCTTTCATCCTCAAGAGTAATTTTTAGGATCAGCGTGATACAGACCTGTACATAATTTTTGAGTTTCAGATTCAAAGAACTATCAAAGAAATTGTGAACTCAATTTAAATGGGCTTTACTTTATTGACAGCAACATCTTTTATATTCTTCACTGAATTTGTAGTTCCCCCAAACTGTTGACCAAAAGGCATCCAAACCTCTCTTGCTCTTTCAGCAACCTCAGCTGTGATTCTGTTGATAATTTCCTGACGAAGCAGTTTAGCCTGGTTTCAGTATAAAAATATTCAGCTCTAGCCTAGCCCTGAGTAAAAACTGTTTTTCATATATTCCCAAGGCTGCTTGGTGTTTTTTGCTCTTCCATGCAGCGACCTACCCTTTGGAAAGAAATTGGGACTTGCCAGAGCAAGGCATATTTGCAACTTGAGCAGCTTTTGTCTAAACCACATCTATGAGCCTTTTGTAAATGAATTAAAATACAGTTATGCCTTTTACACCAAAATTGATGTGGTCCATTTTTCCAGCCAAATGGTCTTTAACTGTATTTGGATGATCTGTTCAAAGATAAATGTTGCTGCTGGTCATCTTTTTCCAGTGTTGGTTTGCCTCTCTAGAAATGTGATTGTTCATTTTTCTGCTTATCTTTTAAGTTTTGACAAATGTCCAGTATTTGGATCAAATGACAGTAGCATGGGACAACTTCTCTCCATATACTCGCAGTTTACGCATAATAACTAGTTCTAGCATTTGATAATCTCTTGTCTAGGAATATCATGTTTAGCTTTTTTAAATACCTCGTTAATCCAGCAGTAATGTACTATTGATGTTACAGTTAATTGGATCCAAAATGACAAATAAAATGATAAGCTAGTGACTGATCAACCCACTGTCCAAGGTAGGGCTAGAATTCCTCCTAACATGGAGCCAGTTTGCAAAGCAGTTTATTTTCCTACCTGGGGAAGCCTGTGCTGAACTCAGAAATGGAACATTTGTCAGTTCTGCAGTATTCCTGTACTCTGTGTGCTTGCAGGCAGGAGCTATGTCTTCTGCCAAGTTACTTTGGTTAATTTTATTGTAGGTATTTTTTCCTTTTGAAAATGAATTATATTCTCATCTGCATTCTGATTACTTGAAATAATAATTTAGAGTAAAAACAAATCAGTAATTTGTGTTTTGTTTTTAATACTTACAGAATTCAGCTGTTTTGTAAACTGAATTCTCTCATTTCTATTAATGACTATGAAAAGTTTCTATGTTATTGAAACAGAAAAAGTTGAATGTAAGTTCAGACAAAACCTTACCGCTGCAGTCCTGCAAAAAGGCCACGGTAGGTGAAATGCGCTCAGACCTGGGACCAGCTGCATGCATGTTTTGACACTACCATTCCCAAGTAAACCAGCGTCATCCCTGTGCACACTTTCACTGAAATGACTCTTTCCTCCTGAGATGTTTCTTGTCTCTGCAGAAGGATTGGGTGTGTCAGCCAGAAAGATATAAATCGTGGAGTCTGTTTGTACTGTGTAACAAGAGGTGCTGTTAGTAATCTAATTCCAAAATAAAGACACCTGAATAAACAGTTATAAAACCAAAACGATAGGCAGGATAGCTGAAGTCCGTGAAGACAGGAGTAACAAAAGCCAGTATGCAGGTGGGTGAAACGCGTGAGCCTGGTCTCACTGAGAAGTGTTGGTGAGGAAGAACTCCCTAGGTTAAAGAAGGTATTAGGTACAGGGGCCAGGAAGCTCAACTGTCTAATAGCAGTGTGCAATTTCAGATCCACTTTTTGCTGTAGAAGCTTATACTTGGCAAGAGTATATATGACTTTGTTTGAAAAGTTGAGCTGACAAAACCTTTGTAGAACTGAAATACGAAGTGAAATCAAAATTTTGACTGGAGTTTGAGAACAGTTTTTCAAGGTTTCTCTTTTGCTGAGGAAGGGGCTGGCCAGTGCTGCTCTGGGTCTGTCCGTGCGGGCAGATGGGTGAGCGTACCTGAGTGACTTCCCTGCACAACAGCTGTACCCATTGGTCTGCGTTTGCTGTCTCAGTATCTCCAGTGCCATATGTTTTTTTTTTCTTTTAATAACCAGGCATATAATAGGACAGATGTGAACAGCAAAATGGTGTAAGCAGAGGAATGATTCTGAAGATGAATCAGATGATTAATCTTGACACCTTAGCCAGTTTATGATAGAACTGAATTAGTACATGCTGTGCCGTTTCTTTCATTGTCCCTGTTAGTGGAAGGGTATTTTTAATCAAATTATAATCTTAGTTTCTATCTGTTTTCTTATGATTCATTAGTGTTTGTAATTCCATCCTTTTTGAACTTAGCAGCTTGGATATTGCTTACTAATACGCTTCAGGAGTGTTGCAGATTAGTTCTGTAGACAGTCTAGGCAGTCTACTCAGCAGAGAGGCACATACAACTGTTTTTATTTTGTTTAATTTAATTTAACCAGATCAGACTCACTGAGGTAAATACTTTTTTGAAACGCCTTAGAAAACAATGGTATTAAAAGCATCAAATTTAAACACGAAGGAATTAGCATGAAATTACAGTGAAACAGCAGCTGGAAATGTAATCGTGTAGACAACTACAGTATAGCAATAACTCTGAAAGCAGTTAAAAGATTTATTGTTGAGTTACACAGATTTTATTCAAAAAGCTATCAGAAGCATGTCAGGATGCTGGCAGGGGCAGGACATGCCCCTCCAAACACGCAGCGGTAGATATGGGTTCTCCACTAGGGGAGAAGTGCTGTGATTTCTCAATTCTGAAGTTCAGAAGTTTATTTTTTCTTTAGAAAAAAGCTGCTTTAAAAACAGTGTCTACCATTATGAATCTGATCTTTTTCTTCCTTTTCCTTATCTGCCAATTTTACCATGTCTAGCTATGAAATAAATACAGCTCTAAAAGATGAATAGGATTTTATTCTCATTAGTCGCTACCTGCACTTGATTTCTTTTATTTCTTCCCCAACCCTTGGTGTTAATGAGCATCGGTTCATAATAGTTTCCTATTTCTGTAACATATTTTAGAATAGAGACAGTCTTAAGATTAAGGAGAATAAATGAGGATCCTTAAAAAAATCTTTTTATAGTTGCTTATCAGAGTTTAATTCCCACATTGATAACAAATCATAAGGTAAGGATTTATGATGCAGTTCTACACTACATTCTGCATGACTGGTTTTAACTTGATGTGTTGCTACTGTTCACGTATTTGCACTTCTTCTTAAGGCATTAGGAGGAAATAGCGTATCATAAATAAGACATCAGAAGGCAATTTAGTGTACACCTTAGTATCTGTTGCTGGGAAGGCAGAAAAACAGTTCCGCTGGTCTGATTCAAGGCAATTTTGAAAGAGCAATACTGTGTAAGGTCACTGTGAGAAGGTAGGGAAATCCCAGGTGAGCAGAGAAAACTGTTGAATGAATTTACTACCAGCTTCTCTCCTTAATAAACCACTTGGCTTTCCAGGGTGAAGCACGAGGATAAGATCTGCGCCTTGGTATGGCCTACTCGATGAGCTGCAGTGGTTAAACGGTCCAGTCAAGTCCTTGTTCCCACTGTAGGAAGCATATGGGTATGGAACTAGGGGGGGAGCTGAAACCCTGAGTTGTCTGTGTGGTGGAGGGGGTGTCAGCATCCTTGGCTCTAGAAGAATAGTTGGAGTCCCACCCAGCAGACAAAATCCCATCCTTCCTGTCATTGCTACAGGTTTTGCCATTCTCCTGAGTGTGCTCAAGACTATTTTCCTGTACTTGTTTCTCCTATTCCACATAAATGAAAGAGAAACTACTGAATAAATTCTTTCTTCAATTCATGTTCATTTTAGTTTTGACATGATAGCTAATGGCTCTTGATATGCATTTTATAATTTAACTTATAGGTTTAAAATGCTGCCTTAGATGTGAAACTGAACAAAGTTTATTATGAACGAGACCTGCACGTACCTCTTGTCGTTTGGACATACAATCTCTATGCATCATCGTGTTTCCTTTTTCACATTCTATTAATTTTTTATAAGCTTCATCAGAACTGTAAAGCACAAGCTGTTTTCACGTAGATGGATTTTATGGTGACTAAACATTGGAGAAAGGAAAACAAATAATTGTCCCAATATACACATTGCCTGGAATGAACAGATTGATTTAAAATGCACTGCTCCAGTACATTGTATAGGCAACAGGCTTCATGATTCAGTTCTTATTTTCTGGCCTTCAGTTTGCTAATCCTGAGTTTTCAGCCTTTTTTTTTTTTTTTTAACTAATCTGGTTGCCTTTTTAAGTAATACAAGAAGTGTATATGTTACCTTTTGTTGCAGAGGTAGACACTGAGTAGAATAATTAGGTAAGAATAATTGCTGAGTATTTTTTGAAGTTAGTACCCTACTTTTCAGAAAATGACTATTTTTTCTTTCACTTTTCATCTTAGATGTCACATATGACTAATGTGTACAACTATTGCTATACTTCTAAGAACAAGAACTAACATTTAATGTCCATTTATGTTGTTTATCTTTTCTAATGTCAGTAAGCATGTACATATAAATGCCTGATTTTGTTTTGAATCCCACTCTGTTCTTGGCTTCGTAAATACTTTGTAATGGTGTAATGGGGATTTCTAAGAAGCTGACTGTTTGACCTGTGTGAAAGAAAAAAAGCATTTATTCCTTTCTGCATACTAGTAACATAGTTTTGAAACCTTTTCTATCAAGTGAATCTTTTCGATGAAGCTTCATGTTTCCATTTTTAATGTATCTTTCAATAATATGGTTTTTCACTGTTTACTCATTTATATGTCTTTGTGTTTTTTCAGTTATTTTTTCTGATCTCTGAATCTTTTGGCTATTTGCTTAGCTTTTTAAGGCAGAGTAACCAAAACTGTATACCATATTCCACTGAACAATGAGCCTTTGACTTAGGTAGCAATTATTGAAGTACTATTGCCATTTCTTTCTCTAGTCCCATCTTTCTGTTTCTTACTATATATTGATGATTTCATCTAGCTTTTTACATTGCCATGCCCTTTTGCTGAAAGGTGTACAGGTTTAGAACCCAGTCACACTTTAAACTGGTACAAATGGTCATATTCATCAAAACAAAATGTAGTATGGCATCCAGTTGCCCATACACCTTGTTTGTATGGGCACCCCGTCTTGTCTTTCTGATGCAGAAATGTGTCACCTGCAAGTTTTGTCATTTTACTTTCAAGCTCTTTTTCCAGAAACTGGGTGAATGTATTAAACACCATTATTTTTTGATATGACTTCGATCCCCTTTGCATGGCAGTTTTGTTGTATTGAGAACTGTTGATTTTGCTTGTTGTTTTTGTTTGTTTGTTTTGTTTTGTTTTTGTTTTGTTTTTGTTCTAGTAAGCAGTTTCAAGTTGATGACAATGCTGGTTGCCACAGATCCCATGACTGCTTAGTTTCTTGGTAGTCTTGTGTAAGGGGCTTTGTCCAAGGCTCTTCAAAAGGGTGGTTGAGTGATGTGAACAAGCCTCGCTTCAGACGTGTCTTCACTGACATCTTCAAAGAACTGCACTGGTTTGTCTTTGTTGTGCATTACTCAGTTACGTGTTTCTGGGTATTAAATTAAGGTTAATTGTTCTGAAGCCCTTTAAACTGGGACTCCTCAGATGCTTCACTTTTAAAGAAAGCAATAGGACTAAATGGCCAGCTAAATTCTGTGTAGATGAAGAAAGGTAGTACTTGTTGTTACTGTAGCTTGCTCTGTAGCCAGTGCAGAGTGTAGGTAATTTATATCCTCTGTGCTCATGTGCTAAATTGACTTGTAATGCAGCCCTGTTCTTGGAGCTCTTGTATGGTGCTATAACTGTCCATATTAACAAGTATTAATTGGTGTGCCTCTCCTTGAACAAACTTTTTAAACGTCTTCTTCATAAGACTTAGATTTCTTGTCAGCAATTAAAGCCTTGAAGGCAAAGTAAAGGCAGGGGTTTTGCTGACATTTGAGATCCAGTCGGCTGGCTGCCAGTGCTCTCTGTGCTTATAAATATGGTACAGTGACTCACGATCCAGCAGATCAGCAAGGTCAGTTTGAGAAAGCAGATAAAGGAGAAAGTAGCGTCTGCCTGCTGCTTACACCATGCTGGATAGATGGACTCTGTTCATGTTGCCTGTGTGGGATTTTATTTATTTATTTATTTAATTCATCATTCTGTAGTCATTTACACAAAGGATGCTTTTAAATGAGTAATGAGTGCTTTCCTGTTTGGCAGTTAGTTAAACTGAACTTTGTGTCACAGCTCTTTACGATTCACTCATACAAGACGTAAAATATTCGAGACTGGTAGGGGGGCGAAAAGCTCTGTCTGGCTCATGCTGTTTCTAGGAAAAGGGAGTCTTGGGGGGAGAAAACCCTGCAAAGACCTACAAATTATGCAGTGTTCTTTCTGTCCATGAATAGTTTCTCTTGTGAGTGAATGAGGCTGTATTTTTGGACTTGCAGACAAAGCAACTTGTGCTACAACTGGCTTTTCTCCAAAGCACACTTTCTGTGCTTATTTTATTTTATTTATTTTAAGTAAAATGCTAGAGAGCTTGAAACTGATCTGAGGGCATCAGCAGCATACATGTCCAGTTGGTCGTCTTTGTAGTGGTATTGCAGATCATCTTCCAGTGCAGTGGGGCTCTGTTGAGCTTATCAAGCTGGAGTGTCTCTTTTCTAGCACAAATTTTATTCTGTATTCTCATCTTCCAACTGAAAACTGGCTCATGCTTGCACAGAAAGTCAAAAGCTGAATCAAATTCAGATTTCAAATTGAATTCAGGTTTCAGACTGTTTTTCTCTACCTTTTATTGTACCTTGTGAATAGTGCTATGAAATTGTACAGAATTAAGATTCATTACTGTAACATGTATGCTCAGCACCTTTAAGTATGTGGCCCTCTGTGACCTCAGGACCTAATTGGAGAGGTCAGTTTGAAATATGTCCATTTTAACTTCTGGAGCCGGCAGAGATCTGATATAGAGTACTGGCTCGCTTGGCTTCAGTCGCTTTTCATCCTATTACCTCTGCCAGGTACAAACTCATACCTTTGTGGTTTACCTTACCCAACATGGGAATAAAGCAGTTTTGTTGCAGGTGTCGTGAAAGTTTGTTATTTTTTAACTTCAAAAAAGCACATGCAGTAAAATCTATTAAAAAATTTACTGGCCTTTATGAAACATTTATGATTTTTTTTTAATTTAACTACAAGATGTTCTAATAGCTATTAAAACGTGTGTTTATCAGTTTCAGTATGGTTTTACAAGCTTTGCTGACCATTTCTCAAGACATCTCCATTGCAAAGTCCAGTTTCCTGAGCTGTAAAAATTAAAAGGCATTTCATGAAAAAGTAAAATAACTTATTAAAAGTGAAAATTGCAATCTAGCAAGTTGAGGCAATTTAAAAAAAAAAATGTTTTGTTACAAGAAAGAGACCCCTCTTATGCTGTAGTTTAAGATGTATCTCTTTGGTGGTAGCAATGTCAGAAGTAAAACAAGTCTTCTCTGGCCAGTGACTTTGCAAGCACTAACAGATTGGCAGCACACAGGGGCTTCACATTCAGGGGCCCATTTCAGGCGAGCCCCTGACCTTGTTCCCGTTGCCAGTGGATGGGGTGTGTGGCTTTCAACCTGATGTGCAGTAACAGCCAGGGAGCTTTGTTGGTGCGCCAGTAAAGGGACTGGGCTTGCGTGGGTATGGGGACCTTCAAGGTCTCTAGCACTGCTGGCCTCTGTGAATTAGGCTGGTGGGTTGGTGATCGCATGAGGCAGGAGATGAGTGAGTTTTGGGGGAGTTGGTTTTTTTTGGTTGGTTGGTTGGTTGGTTTTTTCCCTTTTTGAACTTTTCACCAGTTAAATAGAGGCTGTTGTGTCAAAGACCATCACTGCCATAACTCTTGTGAATCACTAAATTTTCACTTTAAAAAAAGAAAAAAATGAGTGGTTTCTGCACACAGTTGAGGATTGGTGGGAATGTTACTATATGTTATAGTTTGTAGATGTAACCAGAACTTATCCCATTGCTACCACCACCACCAAAACCTCTCCCAAGTCTTTGTATGAATTGTAATTACGGGATGCACCAGCATGGTTCGTAACACCCATGAAAAGAAGAGGAAAAAGGATTTGATATAAAGTCCTTGAAAGATGCCCATCCTACAGAAGCTGAGTTGCGTTACTTAAGAAAATGTATACAGAAGTTTGTTGTTGTTTTTAAGTAAATGTAGTCGGGAAAAGGCTGACCTGACCAAAGGGAGACCAGAATAAATAACCAGACTGGAATCTTTTATCAATACTGCTCCAAGCAGTACTGTAGTACCAGAATGAGTTTAGCAGTTACAAAGATAGCTTTCAGTACTCGGTCTTGGTGGATTTAAAAAGGTTTTCAGAGCACTTTTTTTATTAGTCTTACATGGGTAGCTGATGACGTTGGAGCTCAATTTTAGGTATATTTGTTTTAAAGGCAGGATTGCAGGGGGTCATCCCTTCCTGTCATGAGACTGGTTTCAGGTCTTTACCCATTTGCTGGGTTTTAACAATTCAGGCTGAAATTTAACAAAGTAGGGATCTGCATCTGAAAGAAAAGAAGAGGGAAAGAAAGAAAGATGAAGGAAAGAAGAAATATATATATATATATATATATAACATTTTATCTGTGTTTCACAGAACAGGCTAGGCCATTATGTATGGAAGAAATGTCTGTTGACCTTTTCCTTGAAGACGGTGTGTTCCCATTTGGCAAGATACTGGACTTTGAGTAGCAAAATCAGCAGGTTTTTTTATTTTTATTTTATCTACCCAGAGTTGGCTAAGTTGATATGTGGCTGAATAGCTGTGGTTTGCAAGTACTCAGAAGGGACCTCCTTGGCTTTAGAAGAGAAAGTCTCTGAAGACCTCCTCTTGGCTGACTGTTTGAACTGCTCCCAGCTTTGAGTGCTCACCGGCGTGTTCAGGCGCCGGCCCTACTTAGCAGCTGAGCAGGCACGGCTGGACAGCACCAGTGAAGCCAGACCTCTTCTGTAACTATTAAAAGTTACACTGAAAACAGAAACAGGTCATATTATCACTGTCTAGTCATAATTTATATGTTTGGATTTCAAATGTATAATATGTACACCAGAAGAATTTCAGCATTTACACTAGTGGAAGCCTTGTCCTGTGGTGCTTGTCAGGACATTTGGATGTTCTGCTGGCAAAAATGTGAGGTATTTCCCACTTGAAACAATGTGGAAGCTGAGGTTGCTGAAGGAGATTGTTTTGAGTTTGTTAGTGTTGAACTAATCTAATATAAATTGAACGCAACTTATTTTACCGTAAGTGTGCAAAATGGAATACTGATTTGCAAGTACCCGAGTAATACCCAGCTTACGTGTTCAGGAAAATGATTTTTTTATTCTTCATAGTTAATTTTTCTGGTAAGAGCAAGTTGTAAAACCTGAAACCATTTGGATAGCAGCAGAGATGTTGCAACCTATTTGAATCACATGAAACAACATCTCAGTTTCTGCTTCTGAGGATCAAAACGTTTTGTTGTCAAATATTCCACCAATCCCTTGTCTGCTCCCAGAGTTTAGCTGGTTAGAAGTGTGCAAACACAGGAATGCACCTCCTCGCAGCCTGGAGCTCTGGCTGCTATTGTTATGCAAATAATAATAGTTAGCTCTGATAGACTGGGTTCTGGCTCAACTTGCTGTTACTGAAATGTCAGTTTATTTTAAACTAGATTGGGTCAATCTGCTTTCTAAACCACAGTAGCTGCTTAGAATAAGGAATAGAAAAAGCTTGTATCATCAGCTTCTGAGGCATCTGTGTGCTGTTATGCGTTCGTCTTCTGAAGTTCAGTCGTCACTGCTTGGACTTGAATTTGTTTGTAGCTGAAAATTCGGTTTAATTGTAAATCCTCAAAAAAAAAATTATTGTAGGAACAAGTAGTCATAGATAACTTCTACGCATGTAGGAATATCATGGGCTAGTTAAAATATAATCCTTAGAGCATCCTTGGAGTTGGGCAGGTAATGTCCTGAATTCTGACGTCACTTTCATCCCAGAGCCCAAGCAAGCCTTTCTGCAGCCTGCAGTCTGGTGCCGGGGTTAGCGGTCAGGGAAGCAGGTGTCCTCCCTTGCCAGGGAGCCGAACCCGTTCTGGCCCTTGGCAGCCGAGTGGTTCTCAAACTGGAGTGTGGGATGTGTACCAGGGTAATGGGAGGGCTCGTGAACCATGAGACTATTTCACCCAGTAATTCCTTTTTTTCCTCTTTCCTCTACCCACCATCCCCGTTCC
Organism: Chauna torquata; assembly: GCA_013399475.1. Lineage (NCBI taxonomy): Eukaryota > Metazoa > Chordata > Aves > Anseriformes > Anhimidae > Chauna > Chauna torquata. The sequence continues at coordinate 1,141,763 of VXAL01019891.1, read as the reverse complement.
TGTCCTGTTTTCTCCCATTCTCCCCCTGAGCAGCTCTGTTTACTGGTTCCAAACAAAAGCTAAGCAGGGCCCTCCTACTTCTTGAGCCTGTCCCTTATAGGGAATTTTTAGCGCCTGGGCATCACGCCCTCATCTACTGTGTGTCAGTTACTTCTCCCCTTTACGTTTTATGTTTCTTGCACATTGTTCTTAGATAAATCTTTGCTTTATCCAGTTGTGTTTACTATCTCTTAAGCAAGGTAACAACAGCTAAATTTTTTGTCGTAGCTGGTATCATTGGTTTCTTCTGTCTCATTCTCTATCTACTGCTAATAGCCAAAGCATTCCTGAATACACACTTTTAAACTGAAAGCTAAACCCAGAACTGCTGGGTCCCCATGGTGCAAGTTGTGAGCCAGCACATGATAACGTAATATTTTTCACGATTCTATAGTAACTTAGAATGCTGTATGATTTCACAAGATTTAGGCACTGTCAGTAATATTTCACTGGACAGGTGTGGGGTTTTTCTGTGTGGTTTTGTTTTGGTTTTTATGGTCATCATTCCTTCCACTATTAAAAATGCCAGTTACCGATGTGCTGTTTTGTGAAGGTTAAGGCATTTGCCATTACTAGTTATTAACATTTCATTCGTATTATTCATATCAAAATCATTCAAAATCATTTGTTCATTTTGTTTGTATCAAAATCAGAAAGCCCATTGTGCTGAGCACTGTACAAACACATTTGAAGACGTACACTCTGCTCCAAAGAGAAGCAGATTTATACTTTAGTCCTTTCACCTTACTTAATATACTACTTTTTTGCACTTCAGTTATGGTTATCTACTGGATCTCTGTGTCACTCATGCCTCTTTGTAGTTATAGTAGTGATATCAGTAAATTTTTATCTTGATAGAATGCAAGTTGCCAAAGAATTCAAAAATCCCAGTGCATCATCAAACTGGAGTACAAAGACTTCGAAAAACACCAGTGCACAGTGAAACACTGCTGGGTGATCATTTCTTTAAATAAAAAAAAAAAAAAGTTGCCTCTGTTTGAAAGGTTGCTTAGAATTGGGGATTAATTATAACTTTCCTGCACACACATTAGGATTGAAATTTCTGTGTTTTCAGTTCTGTGTATATGGAAGATTATTGTTCGATCTTACATTACTGAGCTGATGTCGTACGCCCGAACATTGCAGAGCGCTTCTCTGACCGCTGTAAGGTGCACTTGACAAAGTAAGCATGTTGGATGGACTTTCTGCATTGCCTAGGATGGATGGAAAAAAACTGAACTTACAAGAGCATTGGTTTGATCCAAAGTAGTTTCTCACCTTTACTAAGAGGCCTTTAGTAAAGACCTGACCATTTCCAGTCCTTCAAGAACATTGTGTCTGGAGTACACACTGCAGGCATACAGCAATATCAATTGCATGAGATTACAGTGTTCTTTGTTAATTGCTCTGTCGTTATCTCTCATTAGTATAGTGATTGTGCTTCGTATCCCCGCTCACCCCCTCACTTTAGTCCACAAGGGTCCAGGTTGTGGCTTTTGCTGGTTGTTTTTTTTAATCAGTGTCTGTCTGCAGAAACTTGTTAGTCAGGAACCTGTCTGATACAAGATTTTCGCGTTGCATCGTGATACCTCCAGTAACATTTGCTGTAGATGTGTAACCATGCTTCCAGTCTTCCCTTATGAAGTTTTTATACCTTTTTAACATATCACTTTTATCTTACAGAACTGTTCATGTTGGCTTACCTATGTTGTGTTCTGCTGTCCTTACTGATTCCTAGATTTTCCCAGGATGAAATATATTTTTGCTTTATAAGTCTTCCTTAAAGATATCTTTTGTATTACTTTATTCCAGTCAGTAATAGCAGGGGTTTATTCTGTACTCCATGAAAGCTTTGAGATACTACCTTTTATAAATACTCCAGTGAACTAGACTATTTCACTGTAAAGCTTTGATTGCTTGATCCTAGTCTTCAGCTTTGAACCCTCTTTCCTCCAGGTAATGCTCTGGCTTATGTTGCTGGACTGGTGCTGGATGGAGTTCTCTGTGATCCGTGGCTCTTGGTGTCAAACAGGCTACAGAGTCGGGCACATTCCAAGCATGTGCATGTGCTTGGAAGTCTTCTTATAAAGGACAATTTTCAGCCTTTACCGCTTTGTTATTATTTATTCTCTAGTGTTCAGTGGTGCATTTGCTTGTGCAAGAATTTGCAAAGAGGTTTTAGAATCCCCGGTTCATTTCCTGCAACATGAATCTGTGCTTTTTTCAGCTGCCTTGCAGGAACTCCTCCTGTCAGATTAGCATGGTCTAGTGGTCTGCATCCAGGCTATGAAAAGAGCCTCTGAGCTCTAATCCTGCATCTGATGTTGAGTGCATTGATCCTCTTCTCTTCAGGATGCTATGGATGACTGTGAATGTATGTCCTTAATGACTGGCATTATCCTCCAGAAGACTCTTTTTTCAAGACCCTGCTTTATAGACATGAAAATCCTGTTTCTAAGTTCATGGCCAAACCTGCTCTCTTCTTCGTGGTCTTTTTGTCAACAGTTACCCAAAAGGTTCCCCAAGGAGAGGGAATAGTCTCGGCAGCAGAAGTGTATCAGAATGCACAGAGATTTTCACGTCGACCTACCGGCCGGTAACCTCAGACTCCTTCACCCTGGCAGCACCTGGATGTGATTTCACTGCATCTTTAGGCAATAACTAGTCTCTGTGGCCTTCTAACCTGAGTATTTTCCCCGAAGGATTATTTCACTACCTTAGTTTCCCTCTTGGTTAAACTAGGATGATGTTCTCTTCACAGGATTAAGTGAGGATTAGCTAGTGTTTATCGGCAACTTGCAGATAAAAGTAGTACTTTGTTTACATGTATGTATTTTAGACTGCACGGGCTTGATATTTGGCAGTGCTCAACTCTGCATCTGAAAAATACCTGATTTAGGATATTGCTACAAAATCTCTGCATTTAGCAATTTGGAAATGTTCTGCCCAGTTCTTTTTTTTAATTATCTTTTTACTTTTATGTAGTAGTGTTAATACATAGTATCTGCATGGCCGTGCTAGATGTTCCAATAACATTTCTGGTTAAGAGCTATGAGGACTGTATAAAGTAGAAGGAAACATAGTGCTGTCCTTCAGGAGTTACCTTGTTAGACAGACAGCGAGCGCTCACTGTCTGCTGTTACCTTTCCATACCAAATATCCCTGGTTTATGAATTAAAGTATCTGAAACCTGAAATTCACAGTATTTTTTCTGCTGCTTTTATCAATTCTGAAAATAAAGGTTTTGCAGCAGCTGGATTCAGCTAACAGACTTGTTGAAAATACATCGTGTTCTTCCATAGTGATATTGGCTCTGTGGAGCTTTCTTAGTAACATGAAGAGATATGACTCAGAAGACAGAGGGAGAACAACTATGTTGTGTAGGAAGTTAAAAAATATATATTTTTTTTTTAACCATTTTTTTGGCCAACACCACAGCCAAGCTGTACTGCCTGTATTTTATTTTTTTAAACCCTTCTTGACAGCCTTTGGAACTTGAGCTGGTATCCTGAATTGCTCTTAAACAATCAGCTTGAAATCCAAGAGAACAAAACAGATGTTCTCAACAGCTAGCTTTTTCTTTCAGGCAGGTTGTGCTACTGAAGAGCTGCAAAGATAGTGTGTGTGTCTGTGTGTGTGTACAATACGAGCAGGAACAAGTCCATGGAGTGGCTTTTACCTCACAGGCAATAAAGAGGGACAAAAACCATGAAATTTTAAATGCTGTAATGTCTAGTTTTCATAGCACCAAACTGCAAGCTACTAATGCAGATTTACTTATCTTACTATAGACAAGATTAGATGGTCTATTGCCTGCATTTATTATTTGAATTAGGCCAAATTTGGACAGTTTGGCTTTTTTTGCATTCTTCCATGGGGAGGTATACATATGGGCTCTAAGCAGGAAAAAAATGTAGTAGAAAAACTTGTTCTCAGAGTACAATACAACACCAGAAGCATGTAGGAAAAAAAGTCACACCTTCTTGGAGCTGTCGTACCCATTTTTCCTTCTCGTTAAAGGTCCAGGCAGTGTCCTCAGATCTGTTTCTTGTTGCTTTCATCCTTGTTCTCTGTGTTTCTGTTGCTCTTGAGGGCTCTCTTCGTCTCTTCCTCCACCCTCATGTTTTCAAAATTACTGCAGTCTATTCCCCTTAGAGAAAATTTCCTAATACTTGGCTGCAAACCCCTTCTTTCTTTCAAGCCCTTCAAATAACCAACTCCTTCCAGAAAACATTCCTGTGTTAATTTCCCGGAGAAATTTTTGCCCATGCCATCTTGTTTTGAACTTTTATTGCATTTCTTTCAAGTTTCTTATGGAAGAAGCGAGTTCTTATGTGCTTGCAAAAGGCTGTTTATGTAGTCCCCAGACAATAAATAGCCAGGCACAGTCTGTAGGCAGTAACTGCCTCTCTGTCAGCCTTTCAGAATCCTTATCTTTCCCTAACTTATTATCTTTTGCTCTCATTTCTCTTGGTTTTGACCCTCTGGTTTAGTCACTTTCCCACATAATCTGTTAGTACACATCACAGAAATTAAAATCATCATCTGTTGAACTAATATAAAAGTAATCATGAATGTATGGAGGAAAAGTTATGTTTTGTAAAGTGCACTTAAAATGGTGTGTTTTAGTAAAAGGATCGGATTGGTAGCCTATCATATAAGGGATTCAGCCTACTTGCCACTAAAATTGTTTACAGCATTTCCCACCAACTTTAGTAGGAGCAGGAGTTAATCCAAAATGGCTCTGACCAAGAAGAGACAGTTTTATTTACCATCTGCTTGGATAGCGTCTTGCTGTGTGTTTTATAGTAATATTTGGTATTCTGATGTCCGTTTTGATTCCTTTTATCCAGATGTTCTGGGAACATAAAACAGACTTAGTTGCTATTTAGATAGGATGTTTGCTCAGTGCTGATATAAACTGCTGCTTTTCTGCAGGCTGTGAAAAAGAAACATTGTCCTTGTGAAAAGCTCTGCAGAAATTTACAGGGTTTGAAGGCTGGGGAAATCCTTTACCTCTCTTGCTGCCCTCTCCTCTCTCCTTGCTAGACTCGCTTCAGTTTCAGCTTCCGAAGATGAAAATCTTACCCCGATAATGTCTTGTGGGTATTTCCGTCTTGGATAAACAACATTTTTTATAGGCTCTATTGGTTGTGTCAGGTTGTATTCTAGTCATTTCCCCAGAAAAAACCCTGAGGAGTCGCATACAATTCATCTGAAATGGTTTCCTATTTGTGTTTGTTACTAATGCTGTGTGGAATTGTTTAAGCATTCAAATTATATTAAAAAAAGTCATTCTTTTGCACTGCTCTACTGCTCTAAACAGTTTTGCTGTAGGAAATTGGCCCTAAAACCTGGCTCCTTGTGTCATTAGGACTGTATTATTTTCTCTGTCATCCCAGTCCTCCTCCTGAAATATTCGCAGGAGGCTGGGGAGCCTCACACTGCAGTTTGGTGCAAGACAGGAGAACTGCTGTGCTGCGCGACATCCATGCTGTGCTCTGTCTCCTCCTGTCAGCCGCCCACCCCTCCCATGGCTGCTCTCAGGCCCATTCGCCTTTTCAGTGGCTGAGCTAATATGTCAATGAGAGGGGAGGGAGGGTTAGCAGAGCTGCCTGAGGAATTGATTCTTGTCTGCCTCTGCAAGCAGCCTGTGTGCGCAGCAGCGCATGATACAGTTTTGCACAATACCCTGCTAATGCCCTCGTCAGCAGCTTCCAAGGGAAGAGCCGTACTGGAAAAAATAATAGCGGTCCTCTGCAAGCCATAGAGAGTGCATGGAGCGGAGCTAAATTTGGAAAGCTAAAGCTTATTTCATGCAAGATTATTAGAATTATTTGGGTTTCCAAATGCGTGCTCACACACATGTATATATCGTTGGCCAGCTTTTCCACGTGACTCTGCTGGATCCAAATGCAGTTGTTATTTATAGATAGCCAGAGCAGTGATGGCATTATCTTATAGCACTCTGGTCCTGAAATTGTAGCACTTCTGTGCAGGGCGACGGGGCCAGATGCCCTCTGTAAGTGTTGAGACAGGCTGCTCTTGTGTAAATGTCTCTATGATGAGATAGTCGCAAATAACCCTTTCCCTCTACCCCATTTTTTGTATTTTCAGACAGAGAAAAGAAAGGTGTTGAAAAATCAGTGTGGGCTGTGATTTGTACTGCCTTCTTTCCTGAGTGCATGGAAAAAGCAATTAGCCGTGTTCATGTTTTCACCTGTTCCGTAGATAATTGTATTTCCACCTATGTAAAAACATAAACATGCCCTGAAGACAAAGAAACAGCAGTTTCTAATCTGTCTAAGGCTGGTGTTCTTATTAAGGTTCTAAATAAAAAGAGTCTCACATTCAAAACTGCTGTGTGCTTGCAGCACTGCCGATGTGACCGGGGCATGTACGAGCGCAGTGAAGCCGTGTCTTCAGACAGCGCCTGTGCAGAGAAACAGCTGCCTGGCTGCTGCCTCTGCAGCCTGCTGTAGCCCTGCTGCTGGGGCCAGGCCCCGAGCTGCGTCAGGGAATTGATCTAGCTGGAAAACGAACAAACAAACAAACAAAGAACTGTCTGCAAAAAGGAAAAAAGTCCGATGAGATCCCTGGTCAGGTTCATGGGGTGGTCACGCAGACAGATGCTTCAGCACAGCGGGGAACGCGCCAGCGCGGCAGGGTGTGGGCACAGGCAGCAGAAGACGGGATACGTGAAGGCAGCATTGCTGCTGCTGAGGACTTTGTATCGTGAAAATACGATCGAAATAATCTGAAGATGGGTAGGCTGATTGAGGTGTTGAATCCAGTTCCTTATTTTATGCCAGCTTTGGTTCTCTGTGTGGCTCTAATCGTAACAACATAGCTGAGTTTTGCTTTACTGGTAATAAATAAAATAAACGCAGTGCATGTTGTATCTTAAAGGATGTCAGAATGCCTTAATGAGAGCATCCATGGCTCAAAGTCTGCTCCTTTCATACAACCATGTTTGAGGTGAGAAACAAAAAATGAATTCAGCAGGTGATTGTCATATATTTTAAATTGTAATTAAGTTGCACTGTTGCAGTATCAGTGATAATCTAAGACTACAAGCAATGCAAGATTTGTAGGGAGAGGCAATATGTATTGTCTGAACAATTAACACAGCTAGAAGAAACAAACTTTCACGGTGCACAAGCCCTGCTTCCAGTGCAGCTTGGGAACAATTATTTGGGATTTAACTTTGGTACATCAATTAAATGTTAATTCATTAGGCCGTTGTCAAGAAAAGGTGATTGGTTCCAGAGGAGCAGAGCAGGTTGCTGGTAAAGGGGAGATGACAGGGTTTGCGGGGCTGGTGGGACATGGAGAGAAAAAGAGAAGTAATGATGCTGATAGGAAACTAAGGCATTAACTGGGGGGTGAGATGGGAAACATCGCCTGCTTGAAATTGCAGTACTTGCACACATTGGTCTGCTCTGTGTTGTTAGAACAGAAATAATTAAGTTAAAAACTCCTGTAGGCTGAGTTTCTTTTTGCTAATGTCCTTAACTGTTTCCATGTTCAGTGCATAGAGATTACTTTATATGTAGCTGTAATTTTTTTCAAAAGGAAAGGCAAGATAAGCAGATATGCCCAGAGTGCTTTCAGCTTATTTCTGTTCAAATACAAAAGTTAGTATAGTGTGAAAAATGGTCCTGCCACCCCCAACTTTGAAAACTAGCGTTTTTGGTTTTGCTTTAGCACTTAAAGAGAATTTGGCAAAGGCTATATTAAACTAATCAAACAAAAATTAAAAAAAAAATCTGCAGACACCTGGTAAAACATTACTTTCCCATAAAGATGTAAAATAATGTAAAATGAAAATTAAGAGCGAGACTGCAAAACCAAGAAGCAAAAGTTCCTAAAATAGCTTTTGGTCCTTCTCAGAAGTTCTGGCTGTGCAATGTTAACTTTGGAAACATGTTTCTGCTATAAATTTTGGTTGTGTGGTTTTTGTATTTTTTTTTTCCTCCTTGAAAGCCTCTCCAGATGTTTTACAGTTGTTGTTTGAAAATGTTCCATGGCAGGCATTGAGAATGTGGGCACAGAGCAGTAACCCCTTGATGCGGCAGTTGTGGTTTTTCCTTCCAAAGAAAGGAAGGTGTATGATCCTCTCTGTTCTGGGACCCGTTCAGTCACAGGCAGTATGACCTTCAGCACATCACCTGTGCTCAGTTTCTTTCATCTTTAAATCTTAGCCAGCAAGCCATGTATCTGGATGGCCACTTCAGCAACCTCTGCAGGAACTCCCCACTCGGTAACTGAAATGTTAAGTATTTTTTAATTTTCTTGTCTTTTTGGAGTAATAATAAATACAATCCAGATATAACCACTTTTCAGATGCAAGCTATTTGATTGAAATTCCAGTGTTCGCAATCATAGATTCATTGGACTGCAAGAGACTTCAAAAAGTCATCAATGTCATTACCTCTTGGCTGAAGAATTCCCCATGCCATTCTCACCAGTTGTTTTTCTGACCCGTTCTCAGCACCTCCAGTCATGGAAATTCCTCAACTTACCCCTTTCTCATGAGGAGGGTGCTCCTGGTACCTAACTGATGTCCTTTCTATCTCTTTGCAGTTTAAGTATATTATTTTGGGGGGCTTTTCTGCTGCGGATGTGGATAATGCATTGTTACTCTGTAAATGGGAATACTGCTCTCAACCTTCTTTCTTTTTAAATAAATAAATAAATAAACCTACTCCATGCAATCTTTTCTTGAAGGTTATGTTCATAGTTTTTTCCTAATCGTTCTCATGACTTTTCTTCCCGTTCTGTGAAGGTACGTTGCTGTCGAGTAGAGGGAATGGAGAACCGTGCGTCTCTCCGACTGTGCTTCTGCTCGTGCAGCCAGAGCGGCTGTGGGAGTTTTCTGCAGCATCGCAGTGCTGCTGAGCCTCTGCACGGCTGCTGCCTTCAGCTCCATTTCTGAGAACTCCTGACGCAGAGGTTTTTCTCACCCTGTTGTTGTGAAGGTGTGCAGTGTCGTACTTTGCAGTTGTCCCTATTGAACGTAGTGTCAGATTACTTCTCCAGCTTGTCAAGATCATTTTAACAGCAAACATCTCCAGTGAACCAGTTCTTCTTTCCAGCTTGTGCCATCTATAAATTGGCCCAGAACATGTTCTGTCCCCTTATCCATGGATCCCTTTATCCATCATGGATATCCATAAAAAAAAAAGCATTCAGTAATTTCAGACCCAGAACAGACTCCTGCAAAAACCTATCTGATTATGCTTAATTTTATTACTGGCCATTGGTTGAATACTTCTATAAGCTGTAGTTTCCAGCCATTTTCTATTGTGTTCAGCTAGACCTTATTTCCCTTGTCTGTTTGCAAGAAAGTCATGTAAAGCAGCACTGACTGAAGCCTCAGTAAAATCAGACTAAATTGTGTCTACTCAATGCTCAAGATCCTGTGTTTGCTAGTGTAAAGAAAGTACAGAAATGTGATGCGATTTGTTCCTGACAAATCCATTTCGGTTTTTACTCATTTTTTACTTTCCTCTTAGTCCTTTTGAATCATTTTGGTTATTTTTCCCCAACAGGAAACTGGATCTGATTCTGCAGTTCTTCCTCTTGCTTTTTTGAAGATAGTCACTAGATTTTCCCTTTTCCAGTCTTTTGTCGTTGTACTGATTGTGCATAGATTCCCTATGTTGAAACTCTGGTTAAATGCTTCTGGTTTCTTTTGTAGCACTTTTTCTTGTTAGTCCTAGTGTTAGTTAGCTCAGAATTTGCTTACAGTAATAATCGGAAAGATCAAGGGAAACTGAGCCTCTCACCTATGGGTCACCAGTTTGAGTCTAGTCAAAGATGGGTTGAAGTGAGTCATTTCCATTTTTCAGATGCTTGTGTTAGGTGTGAAATCTGTTGAGGACTAGAACTGGCATTACAAAATAAAAGCATACAGCAGTGTGTGCTTTTGAATGAAAGACACTGTTTGAAATCGAAGCATTGAAACCAACAATTGGATGAGTAAGAAAACAAGCAGGCTAATGCTATTCGAGTGCATTTCTTTTGGAAAGCCTTATACAACATTCACTTGCTGGTGGCCTTTCACTGGCTTTGTCTTCTCTTTATGACGGTTTGTGTTTGCAGATGTAGCAATGTGGGTACAGCCTAAATGAGGTGCTTGTGTATTTCATCTGGATCTGTGCAGTGTGTTTAGTGCTTGCCAAATTGAGCCATTGTTGCTATCTTTTGTAATGTATTACTTCAAAGTTAATGTAGTGAATCTGCTAAGATGCTCTGCCAAGTTTTGGCAAGTATAGAAGGAAATTGGGAAATCCCAGTTCCACTGAAGTCATGGGATAAGGACAGTGGTATTCAAATGTGTGTCTCCAGCAAGTCCTGTTCCAATTGGCAAGAGCTTTTGGGAAAGCCTATATATATATGTGTGTGTGTGTCTTGAGAGGTATTTATGAAAAGCTGAACTACGCCAAGGCAAGCTGGACCCGTATTCGAGACCAGACTTGCACATTGTGTCATTCTCATGCAGCAGCCTTGAGAGCGCATGCTAGATAATGCTCAGGTTTACTGCAAGGATTTTATTCAGTAAAACCTCTGTTAATTAATTTGATATTATGGCTAGTTTAATTGGGCATTCCCCACATTATCTGTTTTGCTACACACCTGTGTGGTGTTCATTGTTTGTTTGTTTTAAATAATAATGTTTAACTGCATTATAGATCCTACCAGGGCAAAGCTGGGTATTTCTGCCAGACACAGCTGTGGTTTTGGTAATCAAGGAGACACTGGTGATAGAGGACATTACTTTGATATTAGTGGTGAAAACCTGCATTGTACATTGTTTCACAATGCCGAATCGTTGCCATTGACTTCATGTTCCTGCTGGGGTCAGCGGGGCAGTTGTGCCTCCCCAGGCCATGGTGTCCAGCAGCCCCAGGCAGCCACCTCGCCTGCTCTGCAGGGGAATTCAGTTCTACACAGCCCCCGTGCACTTTTAAAAAACGCACCCGTTTGAAGGTGGTCCTGAAGGCACAGCTCTCCTCGCTGCTCTGCTGGCGGAGCGGTTTTGTGTTGGTACTTTTTAACTTCAGATAAAATCAGTCAGTTTAATCCAACCTATTTACTTCGACTGTTCAAGCTGATTCTGCCTGATGGAGAACAGCAAGCACAGCCCTCAGCTGCTGCATAAAAGCAGCCAGCTGGGGTGTAAGCCTCCTGGGATGAGGTGGGAGCAAACACCTGGGAGCAAGCACTGGCTGTGTGCCCTGGGCATCTGCTGGCAGCCTGAGCCTCAGGCCTGCAAGGAGGGATGGGCGCCCGGGGAGCCGCTGCGGGAGGAGAGCCTGTGTTGAGCAGCCAGGCTGTTGAAAAATTACTGCTTCTGCTCTGTAATTGGCGTTATATGCACTTCTTTTGTGCTCTTGGCATTGAGGCAGATACAGAGCAGAAGCCTGTGTAATGACAGGGACAGGGCTTGTCAGTCGGAGGGTTAGGACATGTAGCGGTACCTTGGAGGAACTGAGAGGAAGGGAAAACACCCATACTCTGAGTCTCTTTTAATGGATAGTTGCATCCTATTTCCTTGGTGGCCTTGCTTTCCTGCCCTGACTGACTGTCCGACAGGTTAGTCAGCCATTGCCAGGCTCTGCTGAAGTGCGTGAGGAGGAGAGCTGCAGGAAAATCAAGCCTTGAAGTAGTTTGGGATGAGTAGTTTCTCTCCTTTCTCTCCATTTCCCAGCTCTTTAAAAGCAAATATGGCTTTCAAAAAAAGAGGAAAACAGCCAATTTATGGTTTCCCAAAACTGCAGACAAAGATTCCATCCTTTTAATGCAGTGGGAGTTCTTTTTCTAATATATACAGCACATTGAGCATTACCTTATTGAACACTTTATATATTTTCCCAAACAGTATATATTCTGCATTTTCCTGTGTGAAAAAAATGAGATTCTTAAATAACCAAGACAATATTTATTTCCACTCCTTTCTTTCTCTTTTCTTCACTGCTCCCCTTCCTGCTCCGTCAAATTATCTCACAGGATGATTTATAAAAATCGTATTTAGATTGCAGTCTATACAGCAAAGGATATAAAGCCCTTGGTATCTCCGTATTCCCTTTACATGGAATTCTCCATATAAGAAATATGAATTTGTTTCTAAAAGCAATATAAAATTAAGTGATATGATCTGGGAAAAAATGCTGGATTTTCCTAGTTTTGCTGTAAACGTGTTTTTAGCCAAATGCATTTCATTCTGAGATACAACAGCAAACCACCGAGACGGTGCTGAACAGATAGTTCTCTAGATCAGGCTCATCCTTTTTTCCTAATATTTTCATTGCAGTGAGTAAGAAATACGGGTCTGCCAGTCTGCCTATTGAACTATCTACTGCAGCTTAACTGCAGCAAGAAAACGGTAATCCTATTGTGCTCCTCCAGCAGTCTCCCGGGAAGCAGAAGGCATTGAAATTTCTGAGCTGTTGTCCTATCCCCTCCTCACCTGTCTTTGTAGCTGTAAATATAGTGTCTGCCTGTAAATAACAGTTTGCTGCACCTTTAAGCACGCTCCCTAACAAGAGGCGGTGATTTACTGAGGTGATAAGCTGTAACTAATACTAGGGTATCATAATAGGTAAATAGATTAACACCATGCTTCTCTGTATTTTGCTTTCTAGGGAGCCCACTGGCTCATTCACTCCTAGATGCTTACTGCAGCACTTTGCAATGCGTTGAGTTAAATCAGTCGGTTACAGGATTGTAGCTATCGACGGTGGTGTGTATACAGCTAATGAAATGCATTAGTGAATCTATCAGGTAGCATTGATTGCTTAGCTTATTTCCCTTTCCCTTTCTGTTCCCTTGCCCAAAAAGGACTACAATGGACTATACCCAATATTCAATGCCAGGGCTATAAACTGCCCATCATCCATCATGTAATTGTTGCTTTGTGAACGCAAGTATGCCGACAGCCTTTGTCATCAAGAAGTCAGAAACCGCGCAGGCAGCCCGGGCGCGACGCGTGGATTTCCCCCACCTCAAGCTAATGATTTCTCCCCTGTGAAGGGCCTGCTGCCTCTGAAGCAGGCGATGCCGACCCGCCCGCACTGCCACCTTGCTGGAGCCACGGTGCCGGCTGACGGGTGCACCCTGCATTCGTCAGACGTGCTGCGGAGTGTCTGGTGGAGATCTCTGCTTTGACGCTGTATGACAGGTTTTCGGCACAAAAGGGCCCTAACAGGAAATGAACAATAACGGGGGAGGTTGTCAGTCCTAATAATGGTGCCGCACATCTCGTGATATTTGGCGCGTTCCTAAATACCTGGCTCCTAGAGGCAGGGGATTAAATAACGATTGCTTCCTTTCTCTTTGAAGCAAAGCTTAGCTCTGTGGTTGCAGAGAAATGCTTGAAATGTCGCTTGAGCTAACGGGAAAGAAATCTTCTGCCTTCCACCCCTCTGTGTCCCCAAGCTCCCTGTGTATACATTACAATGTTACTCTATGATTTTTCAATGAAAATGTTTAAAAGTATTGCAGGCAACCAGAGGCTATCGTGTGGCCAGCTCTGGGAGTGGGAGTATTTGTCAGTATTGTGGGGAGAGGTCGGTCCCGTTCTGCGCTGAGGCACTCACGCGCCTTCGCTCCTCTTTAGGGAAAGGACAAACAAAAATAGGGCTGGGTGCAGGAACCTGAATAACTTGGAATGATTTTTTAATTTTTTTTTCACTTCCTTTGGAAACCTTGTTGGCTACTTGTGATTGAAATTGCTTTTATTTTTGAATCTTTGTTTTTCTCCATTTCACAAGTGCAAAAACAGAGGCTGCTCATTTTCTGTGTTGGTTTCCTAACATAGTTATAGTTAGCAAATCAGTATTGATTTATTCCTATGAAAATATGTCAACATTTGAAGTAAAATGCAACCCCATTAAAAATGGTACAGGTTTTCCAAATGGAGAAAAGTAGGTCAAATATTGCACCAATCAACCCAGAGCATGTTCCTTTAAGCAAAATAAATGTGTGAATACACTTAAACTGTCAGCATGTCACTTGATTGCCATTATTATGCATCTTTTGGCATGAGCTGGCAAAGCCCGCTGCGACTGAACACTGGTTGAAAATGTCAGTTCTGCTGTATTAACCAGGCTGTGTTTTACATTTGTATTGTGTACGGGGGAGCAAAGGGGGTGCACGTTTGAAGAATTTTTGTTTCCCCCTTGCAACAGTTGACTTCAACTTAAGCAGGAGTGCTCCGCTATTATATGCAAGGGACATTGTAGCAATGCAGCACAGGAACACGATTTAAATCTCATCATTAAACTGCCGCAGCGAGAGGCTGAGAGAGACGGTGTGGATGGTCCATCTGCAAAATCTGTGCTCCTGTTTTACAAGGAGGAGGGGTGGAGGGGGGAGAAAAAGCAGCTGCTTGGCTGTGCTGTGAGAGGGAGAGACTGACTGTTGGCACCATCTGTAGCTGTCCTTTGTGCTTGCTGCTTTATCTGTTCATTATAGTATGATACTGAATTTCTCGTGCTTTGAGTGTAAATGAGTTGAGATGTGCCCAATACTGTCAGCATAAAAAGCAGTAACTAAGTACACTAAAGATGAATAGTGTAATCTGTAAATTCATTTTGAGTTTGTTTCATCTTACTTGAAAAGCACAGGAAGTGATGTTCTCCAGAAGCCAGCTGTACCAGATGTGGGGGGGTATATATTCATCCTACCAAACTGAGAGCAAACCAGCGCTGGTGGAGGTAGATGGGGTAAGGAAGAGGGCAGGCAGTCCAGCATTCCAGGTGAATGAGAGCAGAATCGTTCGGAGGGGAGGGTCCTTGCTCCGGCTTGGGCAGGGGGATGCAGACGGACTGGTAGTTCCAAAGTCGGCTGCACGCAGATCTGTTTTCATTCCATGCACAAACACTGACACTGGGAAGAGAGTGATTATTATACATGGTACATGAGTCAAAATGTCCCAGGGGAGGAAAGGTTAAACCTCTCAGTAATGAGTACTGTGATAGGGATGAGTAAATTTGTTACGTTTTATACCTGCAGTCTCCTAGTTTCTTAAAAACAGGAGTTCTCTCCAGATAACTTGTAGAATGTAACTGCCTGGCTTATCTTGAGGACCTCTTTGTTCTTTGACAGTTTACATTTCACCTTTATAAACGTGTGTGTTAGATATTAGTCATAATAATAACTCATTAATATCTTTTCTTATCTCCACCTCACCAAAGCAATGCTATCTCGTTGGCATATTCCTTTCCAGAACTTACTCTGCTTTTTTTCAAAGCAGGTTTGGCTTTTGTTTGCAGATTCATGTCCTCAGACCCATTAGGTTGTTGCTTCTTATCTTATTTCTCAAGTGCATGTACGCGTGCCGAAGGAGCAGCTCCCTCCTTGCATCAAAGCCACATTTAAGAGGGCCGATTTCCATTTGACACCATAGTAATTACACTCAGCTGTGGCAGTGCTCAGCATCCACTATTACTCTGACATGGCTGCGTTTACCGTTCAGCAGCACACTTTGTTCGTTTTTCTCAGCACTCAAGTGGCCGTAGCGTGTGTGAAGAAACTCTGCCAGGCAGCGATTTTTATCTCCAGGTGGCTTGAAAAGGGGGAGGGGGCCTTTGTCACTGGCACATTAGTAATGATATGCCAGGGATAAAAGGTGAGTATAATTTGATCAAATGCTTGTTGACAGATTCCTTGGCTAATAGAGAAGCAGCTTAGACTGACACTCGTTGCTTGAACATTTCACGCATCTCGGGGGGAACGCTCTCTGTAGGCTGCATGTGAGGCTAACAATTTCAGAGTGACCGTATTTAGTTACAGGAAGGAGCGGTGTCCCCTTTTTGTCATAGCAGAGCTCTGAAATGCCTCCCTAAACACCACTCTTGACCTTCCATTTGATAAATGCAATGAATTTACTGCATCTCCTTTGTCCAGGTGTGTGATTAATTCACAGGAATTGTCTGAGCTTTAACTGTTTTTCTTGCATGTCCACGAAACTTAAGAAATTTCAATTGTTTCTCAAACTGAAAATTCATATTTGTGGATGTTTATGGCAAAACGTGTTCTTTTTTTTTTTTTCCTACAAATATGACTTCACAATTAGTCCCTTTGGAATTTGTTCTAAGTATTTGTTAACAGTACCTTTGAGTATCTACTGAAAAAAGAAGGTGGTTGCTACTGGTGGTTTGCTACTACTTGGGTTTTTGTTACTAGGTTAAAAGATAACCATTAGAAAAAATAAGATTTCAAAATAAAAGCCTCAATTTTAGAGAATTCTGCATTTATCTCTTTTAAACCTGCAAGCTTAAAATTACATTTAGAGCTCTCTTCCTTTAAACCGCTGTGGCAATTTGTTTTTTGAGTTGCCTTCTGGTTCTCACCTGCTAGCACAATCTGTTGATTTGTGTTCAGTTCATATCACCTTAGGAAAGCACTTAGTTTAAAAGAAAAAAAAAGAAGAAATACAAAGCATTTTATTGTTATGAGGTTTTTGCAAAGCATACTTCAAAGAATGAAAAACTCCAAGCACTTCCACTTGCGCATGTTTCTTCAGCTACAGAACTGCATGCAATTTGTCTGCACCTCGTTTGGTGATACCCTTCACTGTGCCATACCTTAGCGACATTTTGCCAGAGCCACTTCTGATACTGGAACTGCACGGGCAGCTTTGTGGCTCGATGGGTGTTATTGGAGGCTTCTGTGCGGAGTCCTGGCTCGGTGCACTCGCTGGAGCCAGGCTTCACTCACAGTGACTTTCTCAGGCTCTGTTTGTTCCAAAGTACATGTTTTTGTAATAGGGGTTGGTCTTCTCCAACTGTGGGTGCCTAAGGAAAAGGCCACATTTTCAGAGATAATGAACCCTTTCGTGTCTTCAGAGGGAGTTGCAAGCTTTTAGTCTCTCTAGGAAATCTCTGCCTATCATCGTTCATAAGCATGATTTTCCTGTAAGCACAGAAGTACCCTTATTGACCAGAAGATTAGTCATATAATGGAAGTAAGCATTTAGGGGTTATGCTGGTTCATACATAGATGTAAGTGCCTAACCTTTGTATACACACATTAGTGTGGCTGTATTCTCATGTTTATCTATTCAGGAATGGTAGTTAATAGTTTTGGAAATGAATTCCAGCACATGGGTTTCATGCCTCTCCAATTAAGCTTTTGCACAGAAATAGCCAAGCAGAAGAGATCTTGTTATCCTTTTCTCCCCTCTGTGAATGATGTCTTCTGTATGTTTTTGTTACATTTCTCTTAGTGTGAAATGAATTCTTTTACCTTTTTTTTTCACTCACAACAGCTATCCCTTGTCCTTGTGCCTCATCCATTCTTCATCTCTTTGCTGCTCAGCTCAGATGAGTTTTCTCATGCCTCCTGGGCTGTGCAGAATGTTTGTAACTTGTGTAAAAACATTATAATGGTAGTGTAGGGCAATTACAGACTCAATTTGATAGGATAATAATGTGAGTGGTGGTTCGTGGACGAGCTTCTCACTCCTGGGGCTTGTCTGTTCAGTTTGTGGCTCTTGTTATAGTAGCTTGCGTCTGCACTCAGCTGTACCGGTTATTCCGTTGTGCACTTACTGTCATTTTGTTGTTTGCACAGCGCTGCTTTCATCGTGGTGTGAGGAGCTGGGACGGCTCTTGCTGCTTCGCCACCAGAAAAGCCGGCAGAACGATCCTCCAGGGAAGCTACCCATGCAACCCCCCATGAACTCTATGAGCTCCATGAAACCCACCCTCTCTCATAGGTGAGTCTCAGCCCAGTCTGTAGAAGTGGAAGCGTGTACAGACATACCACATGGCAGATCTTTTAACTGAAATGCTTATTACCATTGACAGAGGTAGCTACGGTGTTTCATGCACTGAACAGTGCTGCAGACAACAGGGGATGTATAATTACAGCACGTACCAAATAAATGCAGATTTTGTCTTTGCTGTTATCTGTTGCATAGTGGAATGATGCTTCCATCTTCAAATCTGCACTCAGATCAAGTGGGCTCACTTCAAACTTAAAGTAGTGCCCTAAGAATAAACTTCAACAACATATCTCTCACCAGACACTTGCCTGCTGTTTATTTAAATACAGCTGGCTTTTCTTGAGGTTGAAAATGTTTCACTGGTGTTCTATTTTGTATGCTGCATTAGAAATGCCATGCTAGATCAAAGCAGTTGTGTAGTGGGAGTACCCATAGGTGTGAGAAAGACCTGTACCACCTTATAGCAGGTTAGGACCACAAAGTACTTAATTTAGAGAAAATGTGAGCACTAAAGGGCACAAGAAGGAACTAAAGATGTGAGCCTTTGATTACCAATTTACACAGAGAAACAGAATTTGTATTTCTTGCCTGTGGAGCCTAGGTCAAGGCAAAAGCTGAAGAGTAAGTGTAGACAGGGTTAAACATTCATTTCATGCCTTATATTTCTGTGAGTTTTTTTCAAGGCTTACTTTCCCACAGCATCAAGTTAAAGAAATCACAATGGTATAAATTGTTTTTTTTGTGTAGGGCACTATTGTTAGTAAAGAGTTATTACAGTGTAGATGAGGCTAAATTCCTTGTACCTAGATTCTATGGTAGCATCATATATCTTGAACTCACATGTTAGAATGGATCTTAGGGATTTGATTCAGTGTATTTGCATGTGTGAATTTGTCTTGAAACCACTTGTTTTTCCCCCCATATGTTGTATTTATGGGAAAACCATGGGAACTCTGTGCCTTTTATTATAGTCCTTGAAAATAAAGTCCTTTTTCTAGTATAACTAATACAATATCACTGACTTTTTGGAGCACCTGGATTGTCTCTTTTTTCAGTTGATTATGTAATGATGGATTGTAAACATGTTTAAAAAAAAAAAAAAACCACAAAACCAGAAAACTTCTGTTTTAAAACAACTTTTTATTACAATCAGGGAGAAGCTTTGCAGAATCCAAGATGAAATTTAGTGGTCAGTCTGCACAGAAACGTGGTGCAGTGTATACACACTCTTAGGTGTAGTTTTGTAGTTTTTAGATGCCTGATTCTCATCTGACCTTTTAGCCTGTGTTGCCCTAAAGTCTATAAAGTAAGGATAAAAGCACTGTCCTACCTCACAGGGGCTGTGTACTATGTTACTAGATAAGATAGGCACAATTCTTTTTTCTTTTATGGCAGTTCTCCCCTAAAATTCTGTCACATGACAAAGAATAAATACTCTCCCTGTTAAAGCTTATACTGACATTTCTGGCAATACCAGCTTACCCAGTATTCTACCTAATAGTAGAACATCCTGTCCAGTATCAAGCAGTCCCTGTAAATTTCTCTTGAATAATGTCCTTGAAATGCTTTACTAAAGAAGGCACTAGGAGTCAGTTCTAAATTATCGCTGTTTACCTATGAGATGTCCCTCTAGAAACATTATTTCCGTGGCATAACTTCTTATCTATAATAGCTGCAGCAGCATCTTAGGGATTTGAAATACCTGCCAGCCATGGAGCATTGCTGCTTCAATATGTACTGTGCTCTCATCTGTAATTTAGCCATAACCGTGACTGCTCAAAATATCTCAGGTGGTATTTTAGAACGAGACATCCTGTGGCTCTCCAGCTTCTTTTTCCAGCTGGAAGTGTTTATTTTCATGGATGCTTTATTGTGGGTCTATGAGACAGTAGTGAAGTATGGGGTAGGGAGGAACTGAGTTTTCTGTTTGCTAAATAGAAGATGAAATGCTGTTAAGTATAATCCCAGTGACAAAGCTGTCGATGAGGCAACATTTGTATTTGCCTTAGATTACCTTTGGGTCAAAAGCTTAGTATTAAAGTTCACAGTATGTTATCTCTAATTCACAAGGTTTTTGTGTGAATCAAACAAAAACACATGCCTGTTTTGCGTTTCCTACAAGAAACTGCCAGCCAGGTACTTCAGGTTTTGTAGAAGAATTAGATATCAAATTAGAACAACCAAGAGCATATTCAAGAACCTTACATAGCTTCACAAAGGGAATATAGGATATATGACAACTGCTAACATCACTAGACAAAAAAGAAACTTCCCTTTTCATCAGACTATCTTGACTATCAGGACTTTCTCTGCCATTTTGCAACAGAATTACCCAGAACTCTAGTCAGGCGCTAGATTGCCATTGCACGTGATACTACAGAAACACAGCTGCATAGTCCCAAAGTTGAAACAGGCCTCAGCTATTTAAAATAAATTCTGACTCAAGAATGTATCACAAGACTCTAAATCTAAGGATTCATATTTAAGAAACTGTGGGCACCTACCTTGGAAGGAATTCAGGTCTGGTCTATTTTTAGGGTAACCTTTTATTTTGAAAAAGTGAATTGAGTAGTGGGAGAAAACTAAGATAGACCAATCAAGGAGGGCTTCGGTGGCGATATTATTGGTCAACTGTACTTACCGAGAGCAGAATGTAAACTGTGTAAGGATTTGGACACATGCAAAAAATGCTTTCACAGTAGACTGCCTTGTGCTAATTTATTTTTAAATTTAGTCTTTCATTAACAGAGTGATGGAGTGCTAAAAAAGTGTGCAAGTTGCATATAGAACAAAAATTCAATGAAATTTCTACTTTATAATGCCAGATGGTTGGTCAGACTGCAAACTCGTGTGCTTTATGAACAGAATGAACACAGGATTCTCAAAAAAAAAAAAAAAAAACTTTTTTTTTAATCTGTGCAGTGTAATAATATTTAGCTCGAAATTGAACAAGAAACACATTGATTTTTCTTTTTAGACTTTTTTTTTTTAACTGATTCACATGGGTAAACTTCGCTTGTGTACTGAGGGACCAGTATGAGACCTATCTACCTCCTTAATCCTGTGTAACGTCTAATTTAAGTCCTTCTTAAAGGATTTATGTGGAACTTAAGGAGAGCCTGTAGTCTTTGAGCTGGCCTTTTGCATAGGAGTGAAATTTCATGTTTAACGTAACTTCTTTGTGTTGTAGTTTTCCAGTCTGACATAATGTCTGTAACAACAGACAAATACTACTCAAAGTGGCTGATTTTTACTTTTAAAGGTGCTTTAAGGTCTTTGACAAATGCTGCTATGTAAATACAAATTGTTGTCATTAGAACACCTTCCTTTGCTTTGATGAAGTCCCTACTTAACACTTTATTGCATTAAGTGGCAGACCTCAGTACATGTGGATCAAACGGAATCTTGGTTAAAATGGGCACAGTTTCCATCACTGTCAGTGGGAATTGCATCCTAATTCAGTCCAAGACAGTTCTGAGCCACGCAGGCACGAGGGGGCTGCTCATTTCTTGCCCAGCTTGTGGTAAAGCTTGCTTTGTCATTGAAAACACCTGAAGATGTGCAGCTGTTAATTGCAGCCTGATATGTGGTCATGAGTGTTCTTTGGGTTCTTACCGTCTTCTCTCTCGTTTCAAATTTTGGTCTTCTATATTAATTGGCAGCTGTCCTGCAGTTAGCGACCAAATTATAATAACGTCTGCGTAGGGCAGTCAAGATTGATGAAAAATACGAAGATGAAGTTATTTTTAACACAAATTACTTAGTGGCAGAGGTTTTGATAAAATTGAACAGTAGATCAAATTAACTAGTAATCCAATATTACATTAGGTACTTTATTTATTATCATTATTGTTTTATGTTCAGGCAATTGCCATAAATACCTTTTATTGGTTAGACTTGCTTTACAAGGGTGCTTATTTTAGTGTTTGTTTTGTCACTTTATCTTCTACTTTAAACTTAACTAACATCCAAACTTACATCGGTAGGAGCTCTTGGAAGAGAATGCCAATTCTGTGTCTGAATTTTTACTGAGTGGTTAGGACCATCCCTTACGTGGTTTGTTAAGAATCAGAGTGATCTGGCTGTAAGGCACCAATAGCAACATTGTCAAAGTTTCTGCAAAGGTTGCTGCCTTTCCAGTTTTGCCATCATAGGCAGTTTTGGCTGACAGTGATAGTCACTTTTAAAATGTCTGGATGAGGGAAATGGTTGAAGTGAGAGGTCAGGTATACGGTTTTATGACAACAAGTACGTTGTGCGTCTTTTATACATCAGTTCAAAGTTGAGGATCGCTTCAGTATTGTATGCAGCTGTGGCGTACAGGAAAAATCTTTGCAAAAGAATTCAAAGGCGTTAAGGTGAAGGATAGGATTGTTTCAAAGTCTTTTCATCTTTTTATTTATGAAATTGTGAAATAAGTATAATTAGGGACTGAACAGATGGTAAATCCTAATGTAAGAGAATATAGTCAGTAAAGCAACCTGTGTTACTCCCAGTTCTGTGAGAGTGTGAGAGCGGTCTCTTTTTTTTTTTTTCTTCTATCTTCTGGACCAAGAAATGTTAAAATCCACCATCAGGAGACTATAAGGGAAAAGTTCAGAATCCAAAAATGTTCCTGAAGTGGCATTACTTAAAGAAAAAAAAAAAAAAAAGACAAAAGTTGTTGAAAACAGTGTTAAATGAGACCCCTGATGCTCTAAGCACTGTAAAGACAAAACTGTAATTGCTGTCCCAAGACGGCCCGTCTTGTCCACTGAGGCCACTAATACTAGATTTAGCGTATTCTTATTATGGGGAGGAACTGGAAGAAAACCTTGAAAGAATGTTGGTGCTAAAAGCAAATGATTAATGCTCTGTAGTTGAAAACTGAAAGTGTAACCATAGGATGTTAATTCAACCTGCAATATTTTCATGTGAAAAATCTGTGTTTCCTTTTAGGTGAGATTATTTTGTGGTCAGTTCTTGTGGTAAAAGGAGAGGCTGCTAGACAGGAGCTCTTAAAACAGTAAAGGGCAGCTTAAATTCTCTTCCAACGTATATTCTTCACATGCTTGGTAAAAGGTATAGGACAAGGATCATTTTTTATTGAGTGTACAGCACCTTGCACACGTCGCAGTAGTGCTTCTGTATTGACTACGTGTCAAAGTAAGTGCTATTGCTATAAGAATAATACGTAGCAATACAGCTACTATAATTTTGTGATATTATTTGGTACATACGTGTAAGTGTTATTTACTCTTTACATTTTTTTTCCTCTAGACTTTATGTATATTAGATAAAAAGTTCTGGGTTTTGTGATTTTTTTTTTTTTAATTAAAAAGTGTCAGCTTTTTAAAAAAAATCCTGATAAAGACTGGCAAATACTGTTTAAGGTATGTCTGCTGACAGAGGCAAAATCTGAATCTATCAGGCTTTGCCCAGTCTACAGTAGTTTTTAAAATACAGGTACACCTTTGAAAAGACATCTTTCATCCTAGTGTTTGGGGCATATTGAAAATCCAATTCTTAAAAATGTCTAATTGATTGCAACTTACTGTTTAGTGATAAACATAATAGTCTCATGTGCTTTACTTGAAGGCTGCTTTCAAAAGCAGATGGTTGTGCTGAGTCTAGGTGGTTTTGTTCTTCCAGTGTGTTGGGAAGGTTCCCTTTGTCACTTGTTCTCAATAAACCAACTCATTTGTGATGGCACAGGAGTTAGAAATTCAGCAGTGGCAATATCCCTAGTTTTTACCAATTTTGACTGTCAGCATGATAACTGTGTGGTGACACTGAAAGCTATCCTTTGCCTAGCTCTTTGATGCAAAACTCATTAAAATCATTGGGAGTCTTTTAACTTGAGTGCCCTTGGATCCAGGCCATCGGAACCAAGTCAGCAGTGCCCTTCGCCCACTAGAGCTTTAGGTGCACGTGTTTCGTTTAGCACTGCCTTCCAGATGTGCAGGGGCTGGGCCACCAGACGCCCTTGGCGTCCCCAGCTGCTTGCCTGGGGCCGTGCTGCCAGCCCCCAGCACTCGGCCTGCCTGCTGGGAGGCAGCAGGGGCTCTGGGCAGGGAGGGAGCTGTGCGCTGTGGCGACGATTTCAGCAGAGTGGGAAAAAATAAATTACTGCCATAAATGATGTCAAAAGTGTTTTCTTTTTGGCATTTCTGGTTTTTTTTTGGGGGGGGGGGGAATAATTTGGCAATATAAACACGCGTATTTTGTCTAAAACGTGGTATTTTTCTTGATGCCTTTTCATTACCTGTACCTGTAATTCATTGTTAGATGAAAATGTGACCCTCTGCAGGATTTCTCTGTAAATAGAATATAGAAGGAGTGAATTCCCAATTTGCTTTTTTTTAAATTATTATTATTATTACTATTCCCATACACTTGGGTTCTCAAGTCTCTTCAGTATCACAAAAAGAAGAAAAGGAAAGAGTTTTTCTAATGGTTTGCCTAAAATAAAATGGGTTAGAAATTCTTGCTAAAATCACTGACAGATTTTCGTTAGAGATAACAACAAAGACTGCTCAGTAGACAGCCCGTCAACAACCTGTGCAGATGGACCAGTGAAATTAATTAGATACTGGCAATGCCTTTAATAGGAAGCGGTTGTTTCTTCAGATGAAAAGGCTGTTACGAGAACGAGGAATAACGCATCAGCCAGGGGATCTTGTTGCATTTCCTCATCTCCACCAACCTCAGAATGCGGGGAAGGCACCGCACTCTGTTTATGCTCTCACTTACCACGTCAAGGGCGATACGATGCGATAGTTTGTTTGCCGGTGTCATTGTGTCACCAGCAGCATTTCCAAACAACTTTGGCAGGCAGCGTGTGAGAGGCGTCTTCTCCCAGCGCTTCTCCGCCCTGCGCTCCCAGCGCCACGGAGCGCGGCCGCCGCCGGGCAGCGGAGCCCTGCGGCCGCGGCTGCCCCCGGGCGCTCCCGGCCCCGG
>VXAL01019891.1:1062162-1116994 GCA_013399475.1 Chauna torquata | reverse complement strand
TGCCGCGCCGCGCCCCCGGCGCCTCTGCTGCCGGCGCCGCTGCTCCCGGCTCTGCGCCGGACCCAAGGGCACCAGCCCGGCTCACTTCCAGTAAGTTGTGGCGGTGTTCTGCTGCCCGGCCCGCCCCCGCCTCTTGCAGAAAGCGGCTTTTTTTTTTCTGTTCTCTGCGAGCGTAAATCAGCTTCATCTAAAATCTCGGAAGTGCAAGTCCATCAAATCTTCCTCCTAGCTGCCTGCTACACCTTGTGTGAGTCAGACTGCAGAGCTCCCAGTGCCCTTCTCTGTGTGTGCAGGGCTGCTCGTGTTCCCCCGGTCTCAGAGGCAAAAGCAGAAGTGGAATCTGCTCACGCTTTCAGCGGTTCCTTCCCCGGTTGTTGTAGCAGTCGCTGACCTCCAGGCACTATGAATAAACAGCAAAGCTGGGAACAAAAGGAGTCTTCTGGCTGCCATTATCTCACATTAACATAGCAGACGCGCTGCGGTGTGAACAATGCGAGTCTCATTCGCCGATAATCAGCGAGTACCCAGGCATTTGGATTACCAAGGCAACAGGCAATGGTAGAATACTGGGTGGGTGTGTTTTTTATTGTAAAGGAGCAGTCGGATATGGAAACCCAGGTATATTGATAAAGCAGAGCAGAAGGAATGCCTTGTGGCAGGGGGGGACTGAGGACTCGGGGTTGCATTCCGACACACGTGAGATAAATAAGACATGGATGAAGCAGGTCTGTGCTGTGAGATGCAATAAAGATTAAACTGCATTTGTCAAGCTGAAAATGATCCTAAGATAATTTCAGCATTTTGAAAAAGGTAACAGGTGGCATGTTAACAATAGGGCTGTTACCGGTGCATTTTGTGATGTGATCTGGGCTGTAGTAGTGCATTGCATGGTCGGTCTACTTGTGTGACAATGGAACTGGGTGTGATGCTTTAATCTTTTTTCCTTTGATCAGATGGATGCTGTAGTCCCATACTGTCATACGGTGATAACCCCTTCAGCTTCTTCTGAGACAGGAGTGGGTTTCAGCAGCATTTCTTTTTCTTACCTGCATAGCTGTGATCATTTGTTCCACATGGACAGAAATAAGTTGCATTATCTCCGTGTCTTGGCGTGCATCCACACACACGTGTGTGTGGACATACGTGAAATTAATAACGTAGCAGGACTGTGTGTGTGAAGGGGGGGTGTGGGTGTTTGCAGGTTCAGAAACATCGGAATTAATCTTATTACTTGGCCTGATGCATTTTCTAATTTCAGGGGTGTAGATTCAGACGCACTAACTCTTGGGGAGTAGCATCGGACTTTGCAGGCATGGCTCTGAGAGTAATGAGGCTGTTTGTAGAGTAAGGAGCCACGAAGCAGCAGTAAGCGTGTCACAGCCTGACCTATAGCAGCCGAACGGGAGCGGGAAGGCAGTGTGCCCACCCTGCGCTACATAAGTCGTACAGGCCTCGCAGGCCTTGCCAGGACTATAAAGAAAAAGTTGAAGGCTTTCAGCTTCCAAAAGTACTGCGTATCACCTGCTGGACTGCAGCCTTCATTTTGCAGCGTCTGTCTCCACGCAAGCGGCTGTATCGTGCGTATATGTATGGCTACGAGTGGCTGTATTGTGCGTGTATGTACGGCTACCTAAACGGCTACTGTACGTGTGTTGATATTTAAAAGAGCAGAGGCCGGGGGTGATAGCCATCTGCTAGCTGCAGGTGCTATCTAAACCACAAAGCTGACAAATTGCTCACTGCTTTCACCTTTTGACTGTTTCACCTGCATCTGCTCACCTAGATCAGATTCAGAACATTTCTAAAAAACCAGTCATCCTTCATTTTACAAAGAATTATGAAGTTTCTAACCGCTTTCAGTCTTCCGCTTCAGCTTACGTTGCTCATAGCCCAGTACAAGCAACATCCAGTGCTGAAACAACTCTTGAGGTAATTCGCTTAATAGGGAAGGGCAAGATATGGATGCTCTGTGCTTCTGGAGTCAAGAGAGTCAAAGATTTGCACAGAATTAGAGAACATGTTTGTCTGGTTGGAAAGAGTGGAGGGAAACAACACACTTGAGAAGTTTTGTGGGGATAATTTTTGGAGCTGGATATTTTCTCTGGAAGACCTGAATGTTTGGAGTCATGCCATTAGGAAGCAGAGAGAAACAGAGTCTTGCAGAACACTTCCAAAATGACCGTTTCATATTCACATTATATAAATACACCCAGTGATTTGGATGGGACTTTCCTTATGTATTTGTTGAGTGAATTGCACAGTGGAACCTTAATTTATGCCAATGTCCTTAAACTTCTTCAAATATACTACTAAATACAGAAAGGTATTTGAGGAAGGCATGCATTCCATAGGTTTCATCAGTCAAAAGTAAATTATTGCAGCCGTCCGAAGCCAGTACTAGCATTCATGCTTATTATACCATCCTCTCTTTTTCTCTCGTCTTTCATGTAAACACCTTAGGGTACCTGTACACAACATTGGCTTTTAGTTTGCTTTATGTTGAAATGATGTACACAGATAGTCTTTGCTGCCTTTACAATATGTCTTCATATTTCCTTGCTGACTATAAGTGGTCTTCGTATCCTTTCTGTGCTGGTGTCTCCTTGCTCTGCCATCTTCCTCCAGGTGAATGGATTACGTAGAGTCGTTCCCACGGCTATGTAAAATGAAATACAGAAGGTCAAGTGGTACCTCATTAAACTTTTTGTGATTTTTTTAAATAATAATGCTTTTTAATATCTGTAAACTAAACTAAACATTAGGTGCTCTGATGTAAGCTAGCTTTGAGTGTTGAAGCTGAAACACTTCAGCCAAACATGTTAGCCATATGAAGGTGGTACGTCCGTATATCTAAGTTGGTGAGGCATTGGTTTTGTTCCCCTGAAAAAAAAATCTCAATGAAAATGAGAAGTCAGTTGTTTCCTTCTAAACGTGTTGGGTATTCAAAAACAAAACAAAAGCAGATGTCTGAAATGTTTCTGATTGCCAGTAAGGAGAAACAAAACTTGGTTTTCCAGTGTCACATTATTTCTTCAAAGTAGTAGTCAAGGCCAAGTATAGCTTAAGTGGAAATTTGACCATAAATAAATAAAATAAAAATTTCCACTTTATCTGTTATTTATGAATAGGTTGTCAGGGCTTTCTAGCTTATTAAAATGGGAAAAATTAGCTGAAGTCCTTCCTGGAGCATTCTAGTATTGCAGGAAATTGCTAATAGTGTTCCATCTGTTCTTATGATTTTATTTTTAAAGGAGTTTTGGGGGGTTGTTTATAGTGATAAGAAAATTATAGAGATGTGATGAAATTCATGCCTGTTCTGTAACATGAACACTGAAAAGGTGGTTCGGATTCAGTATAAGCACCACACTATGCAAAACAGTCTTTTTCTTAAAGAGTATGCTTAAAATAAGTTTATGGTGGTGCCCTAATCAAGAAGGATTGCTAAATGAATCTGTATTAATTATTAAAGGTACGTGAGTGGTGTTCATTTGAGAAACTACACCTGAATGAAAGCAAGTAAAGCAGCATAACTTGTGAGATAATACAGGGTATGAAGCGCACATATTGATGCTAGAGTTAAAAAAGGCTTCATTTCCTGTTCTGATTGTGGGATTTGTTTTTGTTTTTTCCATTGCAGATGAATGGGATTTTAGGGAGGAGAAGAGGGGAGAGACAGGAGCCGTGAAGTCTTGTCTGGAAATTGTTTTGTTAGTTTGTATTAAAGTAGTGTCACCTAGAGGCTCCAGCCAAGAATACAGCCACAGGGAGCTCGACACCCTGTACACATGCACTCTGGCAGGGAGAGACACAGACAGGGATATCTGCCACTTGCCAGAGGCTAAGAACAAGTCAGGAGTCCTGGGTCTGGTCTATGTTTGGACTGTTCTGGTTTTTGACTATGTGTAACTGCGAAGGAGTGTTTGGCCCAGTTAGGTCTCCAAAATTTCACTACCTGTCACCAGGTGTGTGTTCCTCCCTACTTGTGCATGGCTTGCATAAGAAGACACCTGAGAAATGACAGTCAGTGTTACACTGGTAATGACCTGCTCTTATTGGTGTCAGCTGAAGAAGCTGTGATACATTTAGTAGATTTAAAGGACTGTGTGCCTGTGTGTGCGTCAGCTGCCAGTCAGGTGGAGTGACTGCACTTCAGAAGCATTAAAGACCACTGTAAAGTTGGGTTGAGGGTAAGCAGCAAAAAGTAGTCGCTGAAAGCCCAGTTGTGTGAAACTTGATGTCAGTGCTTGGAGTAAAAGGTTTTGTTTTGTTTTGAGAAAGCCAAAGTCTGGTGCTTTTCTGCAGTAGTTGGTAGATTTTCTATGTTTAAAACAGGGAGAGATGCTTTAAAAATGTAGTGGTTTAGACACCTGGCCTCTCAACAAGTGATGTGGAAAATCACTAGGAAGATATTACTCCAGTTTTTACCCTCCTCCACAGTATGTAAAATACCAGTTCTCTCGGGATGTGTACTTCACTAAACAGTCTGAGTCTCTCCTTCCTCAATCAATGAAGATATGTAAACAGAGTATCAGATACACATACAATTGCTTTAATGATAACTGTAACTTCAGTTATGTAAACATATTTAAAGTACAACATTTTCAAATAAAGCTACAAATCATGTGTGAGTTACAGAAATTCCCTAGCTTTAATTTACTATGTGGAGCTTACTTTCTATTAAGCAACTTTAGTTAGAATTAGCTGACAATCTCTGTCTGACATGAAGCCTGTAACTATTTCAAAGAGGTTGGCTATCTGTTCGGTTCTGTTTTTCTAGCACTGGGATTAAGAGAAGCTGTTAAGACCTAAATACCAATGTACCCTTCTGACATTAGTGCTGTTTTACCAGTGGTTTCAGTACGTTTGCCAGCAGCTAAGAAATCTTTCCTCCTTATGCCTTGATAGCTACATCATAGTTTGAGAAGTAATTTCCCTTCATCTCTTCCTCTTTGCTCTGACTTCCTCTGCTGTTTGGCCTTTAATGCTGACCAGTAGTATGTATGGGTTCATTAACACTATTATAAATTTAGTCAATACTCTTTTAGTGGGCTCCAGCTGAGCCCAGACTGACTCACTGCCCTCCAGGGTGCAGTGAGAGACTTAATTACCCTTGTACCGTTCAACAGGAACAATGTTGTGGGCAGTGCTTTGCTTTGGTTGGAGATATTGAGGCTTCTTTCCCTATTGGCTGCCATTTTCAAGCTTCAAGAAAGGGATTTCAGAATAATTCGCAGCTTTGTATAGTAATAGCAGAAAATGACTGCTCTTTTGCAAATAAGAATTGGATTGGTCATGTTTCAATACAGTACTTACATGGATTTCCCTTTGATGATCGGAGTATTCCTTTGGGTTGTCTAAGGACAGAAACCCAAGTTGAAAGAGTGGAGAAGTGGAAGGGCAGGTAATCTGTTAGCTAAGTGGCACGTGTTTCAGCACATCTTACTGCTTAAAACCAGAGAAGCATTCACCCAGTGGAGGCACGGTGGGTATTGCATCCAGTGTGGCAGAAGTCATAGTCAGACATGCATATAACGAAGGGATGGTAGCCAGAGTATCGTGTCGGGGAATGCTAACCAGGAGAATGCCTTATGTTTCTCACTGGGGTAGCTGAAGTGAAATTTGTGTGAAATGAGGTCTAGCCCAGTAAGTGCATATGAGGTGTATAAGCTGCTGTTCTGCAAGGCACATCCACCACTTTTTCAGAGTTGCCATAATTTCTGATACTAATATTGTCTGACTTAAAGCTAAGTCCTGTGCTGGATAATGTAATAGTCATGTAATTCAATGTGCATGGTGAATATTTCTAAACAAATCTCTGCCTGGTCTTTTTTTCTGGCTTTCATGTGTTATGCTGGGTTTCCGATGAGGAGACTTCCATCATATGTCAACAGTATGGCTTCTTGAGGTGTCACTTTACTGTAATATAGTAAAAATTGAGTGATTTACTCTTCTTTGTAGTTAGATGAAGTGATTGTATAATCTCTGAGAACCCAGTACAACCTGCCACTAAACAAATGCTCTGACTGTACAGTTGGATGAACAATATACAAATTTTCTTCTGTGTACTGGAAGGGAGAATAGGAAAGAGAAACATACTTTGGAGGCAGTGAAGAAATGGGTACAACTTCTTAACAGCAGGCAAAGGCATCAATAGCTCAAAGTTTGAGCATGTATACAAGCCATACGACATATTTGCATTAGAAGAGCCTTCAGTGACTCTGTGGTTTGATCCCCACCTGTCGTTATCCTTCTTATTTACTCCTACACTTACAAAATATTTGCTTTGTCCCTGAGGTTTTATTACCTGTCGGCAGCTCATCATTAGGGAATACAGAGGAATGGCTGCAGTGAGTCCTTTAACGGCTTATGTCATGGCAAGATCTTCTTTGTAGTCATCAAAGTATACAAACACCCATATGTGCCATAAATATCTAAAAAAAATCACAGAGCAGACATCAGCAAAAACCATCAGAGAAGGAAATAAAGTAAGAGGCATCATTCAGAGCAGGAAAGAAGAGGAGAGCTTCGTAGTAGTAACAAATTCTTAGTCATCTTTCATCTCCATTCTGACAGAGGGAACTTGCTGAAACATTGCGTCACTTGCAAATATTAGTCACTGAAACCATTGTCTGAGCCTCTGAATGAGATTAGGAAGATTTTCAGCCTTCTAAGAGAAAATATTTTAAAGAAAAATGGGCTAAGAGGACTTGCTGATTGTAAGGCATTAAATATGCCCTTATTCACACATAATTTGATATGCATGCTGTCAAGGTAAACATTACCTGTCAAGCATCTCATATAGAATTAATGCTTTCCATTAATTTTCCCTAATTATTTGTCAGGGGAAATTATTCTTTTCCCTAATTTAATTCATTTTATTTTTTTGTGATTTTATTATTACTTAATTCAGTTTGGGTATTCTGAAAACAATGGGTCAGTTTAAATTCATAGTTATGTTCTAATACAATGCTGTTGTGCTGACACAGCATTATGGAATTTGTTTGGAATTTGCTAGTTGTTTGTAAAATGTATTCACTATTTCATTTTAACTTAGTTGCTATTGCTGTAACTAGATTATTGGTCACTTTGGACATGGGCAGTTCTTCTCACATGTGCGCACACTTCTTTGTGCAATGTAATTCCTGTTCTTAAATGATTTATGCTAGATTTTGTGAGCAGGCTAAAGAGCAAACTCATAGGTAGTCCTTGGTTTTGGCTCACAGCAGGAAAGGGAGAAGTGGTCCAAGCCTGGAGTGCTGTCTGAGAACACATGAGAGTCACCTCCCTAGTCTACCATAGAGCCATTTTTAGGACATTGACAGGTTGGTTGTATGAGTTAGTTGTGAGGCACTTTGTGGTGTAGGATTTGAAGCACTCATATACAGGGCTCAGAGAGACCGTCTGGGTTCTTTAGGCAAGGTAGCCCCATATAGAATTCCAGGGATAGTTGGCAATCCAAGCAATAATGCCATTCTTGATACAAAATACAGATCAAGGTCTTTTGAAAATGAAAGAGCAATGTATGTACTTATTAAATGGTTTATGTCTAGATGAGGAAAGATCATGTGTGTGTGTATGTGTACATATATGCAAACAGAAGTCTAATTTACAAGCTAGTAGTATGAGAACAAGCAAATTTCAAGTGCTGGTATATTTTACAGTGGTGGGATTAATAGTTACTTTCACAGGATTTAACGTATTTCATTAATTACACTAGATATGTACCTATGCTGTGTTCGTTTTGCAACCATTAAAGCTTTCCTATGAAAAGAGCTGTAAGAAATGTTTGCTTGTATCTGTGGACAAAGCTAATGGAAAAACCCAATCCTCTCATCCACATATTTATCTGAAAGATGTGTTGTATATCTGCAGTTGATTTTCTAGCATGCTGATTAGCTAATACTGTTTTTGGCATGCAGCTTATCCATCGTGTGGGAGAACACTATCTGAATTTCAATTTTCTTTTCAAAATGATGTTGAACTGCTATTCCTTTAAAGGCTCTTCTGGCCATTTGGGGACCCAATGCAGACAGTGGAGCTGCAGTCTAGTCTCAAAATCTAATTGAATTGATATGAGGCAGCTGAAGCAGTGATTGTTGAAGAGCTTGAGATGGATTGCAAAAAAATAAGTGTTTCTGAGCAACTTGCTTAGTGCCCTCATTTGAAAACCTGCTGTGGAGTTTATTTTTACTTTCATTGGTAATAGATCTTTATGGTAAAAGTCCTGTGTTTCAATATAGTCAAGGAATTCATTAGTTCTGCGTTGTTTTGATGTGATCAAATTGCTGTTAAAGAAGAAGAAACTTTATGTCTATAAGAGTGCTGAGCTAATAATGGAAAAGGGAGTGGGGAGTTAAGGTACATCGGGTACTAATGCCTTTGTCCCCACCAGCAATTTGCCACCATTTAACCTTCCAAAATCTCATTCTCCTAATCATTTCTTTTCACAGTGATGGGTCTTTCCCTTACGATTCTGTTCCCTGGCAGCAAAATACCAACCAGCCTCCAGGTTCCTTATCAGTGGTCACCACAGTATGGGGTGTAACTAATACCTCTCAAAGCCAGGTAAGCTTCATTTTTGTGTTTCCTCCCCCCTAGATATGTGTTTTGATTAATGTTTGCAAAATGAAAAGCTTTTGGGAAAATTCTCATAGGATCGATAACAGTGTCCGTGTTCTCTTTGTTGTACATACTGTGTTTTTTTCCCAGTTGTGTTCTCTTTGGTATTGTCCGAAGGGTGTTTGAGAGTTTGAGTCAGCAACTTATTTAGCTGCATGCAAATGTCATGCTAGAGTGTAGCACATATTTTGCACTGTATGGTTTTAACACTCAAAGCATGGTTTTGGTGTGATCCCAAACCTCTTGGGAATTTCAGATTGAAGGTGTTTTTTTTTTTTTTTAATTAAAAGTAATATTTCTAGCTCAATTCACAAAATGGCAGTTTTTTGTCATTTTTACCTGGGATTACGTTGTACTAGCGGGCTGCTCTGATCTGGTGCCAACCTCCATGCTGAGGTGCTAAATACCAGCTGTAGGCTGTGCTCTCTTCAACCTCTCTGTTGATACTGCCTTACTTTGCAAAAAATATTTCAGTTGGAGCAAAAGCATGATCTCTTGGCTTCCAGGTGAAAGCCATGTTTGTTGGATTTTCATTCAGTTCTCTCCGCACTTACCTCTCTTTTTCTTCTCCAATGTGTATCAAATTATTCTATACAAAAAAAAAGCAGCTTTAATGAAAAGGGCACCAATTATTTCTGATAGTGTGCTCTCCAAGGAATGTGGCACAAATGATATTCTCAGACAGCGTAGCCCTTTATTACACCATGGATGAAATGCTTTAAACACATCACTGTGTTTTGAGAGTGTAAATGGTATATAAATCTAACCTGTCTTTTCCATGTTTTTCAAATCAAACATCATACCAAATTTTTCTGTTTGTTTGTTTCAAAAATTTTGGTTAGAAAAGTAAAAACAAAATAATTGTGGATTGAGTCATTTAAAAAAGAAATCACTTGGAAGCCAAGTCATATGGATAGTCACATGACAGTTACGTAAACACTGTTCATGGCACAGTCTTCCTTCAAAAAATAAAGACAGGTAACAGTTACAAGATCTATGACCTCATTTATTATTGTTGATTTCTTTTTGAAACCTTAAGAGGTATGCCATGTGGGAGAGAAATAGTAGAGTAAATATAAACATATAGGACTATAATAGCATTGGCTGGAAAATGGAAGTATAGTTGCTTACGGTAATATTTCACACTTAAAAATGAAAAAAAAATGACTTGGTGTTTTGTTCTATCTTAAGAACACTTACATTATTTAAACTCTTTGTGATACTTCAGATGAATGTGCAATAACATAAAATAAAAAAGTACTTTTATAAAAGAAGAAGATACTTCTTCAGAATCACTGCAAGGAAAGGGTGAAACTGTGAAACGCGAGGCTTGGTTATAAACTGTTCAAAGCAGATTGAGATGAATGGCAGGGTTTCCCCTAAGTCTTCATGCTCCCAGAGGAAGAGGAGAGAGCCAGACTCACAGATCTGGTTTCAAGTTCCAAAAACCGACAAACTCAATATCACTGTGCAGCTTGCTCTTTTGCAAAAGTCATGACCATTAAATTTCTTCCAGCAGACAGATTTCCATGCAGATAGTCCATGAACCATCATGCTTATATCTCAAAGAAAATTATAACATTTTTGGTTCAATTGAAAAAAAACAAGCAAACCAAGTCCTTTTAAAAACAGAACAGGGGAATCTTCTCTAAGAAGTCATAAAACCAACTGACAGACTTCTGTATAAAACAAGTTAGGCCACAGAAATATGTTTTCTCAGTTTTTGCATCTGTAATATCTTTTACAGTATGCCTGTGGAGTTGGATCCTTGCAAGTCATTTTGAAGTCCTGCATCAGAAAAAAATGCATATGCTTTCTCTTAATCGGATGAGTGGCACCTAAAGAGCATAGCTGTAGCAGGTCTTTATTGAAACTTTTTTAGTAAGTGTGTTTGTTAACTGGGTGAAACCCAAACTACCTCCTGTGAAGGAAAATTAGAGATCAGAGACTCTTGTTAGTTTGGAAAGGGCAAAAGGAGAAATCACCAGAAACCAGCGCACCTAGACTTCAATAAGGTGTATGCTTGTTACAGTTCAGAGTACAGGGTGGTTATATTGTAATTTATTGATTCTAGCAAATCAACACAATTTGGTTGATGTAGTTCAAAGTACAGCCCCTTATTCTCATGTTTCTACTCACAGGTGCTGGGAAATCCAATGGCAAATGCTAACAACCCTATGAACCCAGCAGGAAATCCCATGGCTTCTGGGATGACTACCAGCAACCCTGGAATCAACTCCCCTCAGTTTGCTGGACAACAGCAACAATTTTCAGCCAAGGCAGGCTCCACTCAGCCGTATATACAGCAGGGCATGTATGGGCGACCCAATTACCCTGGGAGTGGAGGCTTTGGTGGGAGGTAAGGTTTACTTGCGTTAGGTGGAAAAGGGATGTAAATAGTTGATGTGAAGCTTGTTTTAGTGACATGACAGAAATGTCGTGCTAATTTTAGTTATATAAAGTCTCAGTAGCTACTTTATGCTGGTTAACTGAAGTGCATACTGCTTTTACAGCTTCAGAAATCAGCTACCTAAACTGCAACAAAATTCATCACAGTAAATGGAAATGGCTTAGGTCAATCAATTAGCTCTAATAAACCCCCAAAATAAAGTTTTAATTAAGAGAAATTGTTGAATAGACTACAGACTTAGGAATGATTAACATGTAATACGGCCAGGATGTGAAAGGTATTGATGGTATAATTTATACACTTGTATGGAGGAATAAGCTTGAGTATTAGGCAACAGTAGATTCCTATGGATGAGGTATTTCTGCCCAAAGACTTGGAATTTGAAAAAAATTGGGGGTGAAGATTTTTTTTTTGAGAAAGATGATCTAACTGTGTATTTATTCTGGAGAAATAAATGCTGCATTTGCAAAATAGGCTACAACTAATAGCCTGGGCTTTGTTACATGTTGACTTTCTGTGTCTGTCCTTTGTAAACAAGGATGGTAAGTCCACTTAACTGAAACCACTATTTATGGTCCCTCTGCAAAGCCTGCTGATAATGTTGTTAACATAGTCAGTCTAGTGTGAAGAATATAAGCCTAGAACTCAGGGGACTTTCTCTCTCTTTTCATCTCTGCCACTGATCTAATGAGTGACCTTGAACAAGCCATTAAGTTTCTGTACCTATGTATTAATGTCTCTAAAATGGGCACAGTAATACTGACCTGCATTTATAAAGATATTTGAGGTCTTGAAGTGAGAAAGACAGGGTTTAGTTTCATTTATCTTATGATCACTAGAAGACCTGGGTAGGAACTGCAAAATTTACTGTGAAGGATCCAGAAGAACTGATTGCGGTAGGTCTCTACTGGCTATTCTGCTGAGCTTGAGGGAGGAGGAGTGCTTTTACATCAAGAAAGCTTGGCATAATTCACCACTGAGGCAGATGAATGCTCTGTTATGGAGGCAGCAGTCTATTCATGCTGCTGCGCAGTTTGCCCCTAAATTATTGGGAAATGGAGCATGCATTATCTTTCTGGACTTCAGTTCATCTTCTCAGTGAATTGCAGAGCTGCAAAGCATTTCAGTGCCCCTGAAACAACTGGGGGTGGTGCCTTGCAGTCCTGGTGGCAGCCCTAGGACTGTGGCACCTGAGCAGCACTTGTGTCTTGTTTACACACCGAATTCTCCTCTCCTGCTGCCTTTCACTGGGAATTGATATGTGGTTTTGGAACAGTTCCGGATGAGGATCACACCAAAGTTCAAAACAAAATCCATTAGGCATGTCTTGATTATCTGTTCCTTTCTTTCCTTTTTTCCCCGTTAGTTACCCTGGAGGCCCAAATACCCCTGCGGGGATGGGGATCCCGCCACACACAAGGCCACCGGCTGATTTCACCCAGCCAGCAGCTGCAGCCGCCGCTGCTGCGGTTGCAGCTGCAGCTGCTACAGCAACAGCTACAGCTACAGCCACTGTGGCAGCCCTTCAGGAAACGCAGAATAAGGACATGAACCAGTATGGACCGGTAAGAGCATAACCTTTATGTCTTCATACCTGCCTGATTTGGACCATTGCAGGGAACTGGGCTGCCTTCCCTTTTTTATTAGGGTGCCAACTCTGTATTTTTTGCATGAGCATGGTTATAAATGCTTATGAGAAACTGCTGAAATGTGTATATGTTGTTATGAGTTGAAGTACCCTATTTTTTTCCCCCAGTAAATCTTGCCTAACTGTAATTTGTGGTTTATAGATTATCCCTTAAAACAATCAAAAGTTACCCAAAGTTATGGCTGCGTCTGATGCGATGTATTGTTACTGCCTTTGCCAGCCCCGTGAACCTCTGAACTTGAGTACCTGGTGAAATGTTTCAGAATCTTGGAATAGGTTTTGTACTACTTGGGTAATTGCTTATTTTGCCAACTGCAGTCAGTTGCTTGTTTCTTCCCTTCAAAGAAGGAAACAACAATAGAAAAGAGATTTGCTTTTTAATAATGCCGTCGATGAGAACAGCTGTCAGACATGCATTTCTGGTGATCCATAGCCTCCAGCATGTCATGATACGCTGTAATAATTTTTTTCTTAAAATAGACAAGGGTTCAGTCACTTCAGGTTTTCTCTTTTGCAAATTTCTCAGAGTTTTGAAGTATATGGGCTGATATGCCAGGTGATGTATCAAAGGATAGCATCTTAGAAATTGTAGCACGGTTCTGTATGTACGCGGCCAACTTCCTAGCCTGTTGCCTAACATTAATAGACTAGCAAATTTAAACTATTTAATTGCTTGTTGTAGACTTAAGCCTGTCTGTCTGTCTTATGCCTTCTACAATTCCTACTGAATTTTTATCATAAATCACCACCCATCAAAAATTGGAGAACGTTGAAGGAAAATGCGACATAACACATCCCTTTCGTTCCCTCCCCCAAAAGCATGTTCAGCTCCCTCCTCCCATTTTAAATGCATGTCGCATTTTATTCTTTTTTTTTTTTCTTCTTCTTCCGTTGAAGGTTTGTTCCTCTTTCCAGATGGGTCCAACTCAGGCTTACAACAACCAGTTTATGAACCAGCCTGGTCCTCGTGGCCCTGCTTCGATGCCAGGCAACATGAACCCAGCAAGCATGGGAGCAGGAATGACGCCTTCCAGCATGAGCGGGCCACCCATGGGCATGAACCAGCCTAGGCCTCCTGGAATGAGTCCCTTCAGCACCCATGGGCAGAGGATGCCTCAGCAAGCCTATCCAGGCCCACGCCCTCAGTCTTTGCCTATACAGGGCATAAAAAGACCGTACCCAGGAGAGGTACGAAATTCTCTAACTTACTTTATTTCGTGTGGAGTGTTATTTTGGCTGAAAGTTGCTACATTGTGGGTAACGTGTGGTGTACGTCCCTCTACAACAGCTGTATCTGTGTTGCAGACTTGGTAGGAATACTGCTTCTAAAGCAGCTCTTGTTTTTTAGCTTCTACGGTATTCAGGTTGTTCCTTACTATGTTAGTCAAGATGACAGTCCTTAAAACCATGAAAGGCCAAAAACCAGCTGAGCCCTTAAAATGTTACTTTTTGGTTCTCATGCTAGATGGTGATTCATAGACCTTAAGCAGACTTCCTTCACTGGAGTGGATTTATTTAACTTGACAACTTAAAAGAGATGTTGAAGGTGAAATACTTCATCTGAGCCCAATACATATGTGATTTGCGTTTTCTTGGATGGTTTTATTGTTCTAAGGAAATACAGGGCATATGCTGTATAAACACCAGTAGTAATAACATCTATTTTGAAGACCAATTGCTTTCCAAACTTCCTGAGGCTTGATTATCGTGGGCACTGAGATGAATATAAATCATATTGAGCTCAAGTCCCTCTGTGTCAGCACTTATCTAATATAAGTTTATTTGGAGTGCAGTATTTCTGTTTAAATTCCCATGCTGTTATGCGGGATCTGAGTGGCTTCATATACAAAATTACTTTGCCATTGACCTGTAGCATGGCTTTGGGCAAGATAATTTGGGTCAAAATTTTAGAGAGATTAAGAAAACTAAAGGTGCAGACAGATGAGCTTTTGAATTAAATGCACAATTGCATTTTACTATTAAAATCGGTGTGAATTAGATGCTTTTGAGAATTCCATCAATTACCTCTCAGCATCTATATGCACCTAAATGTCTTTACAAATCTAGCCACCAGTTTCTAGCTTCAGAGATAATTTCCTGGTGAAATTATATATTAAACTGAGATTATAGCAATAGCTATAACGCAGTTGTAGAGCTTTGAATATTATACTGCCCTGACTATAGTAATGGTAGTAGGAGTTTATAGAAAACATACAGTGAAGACTACCATGGCATGCACAAAATACAGCAAACATTTCTTCTTGAGCTACATTTAAATATTCAAGAAATTGGTTTTTTAAAAAATCTGAAATAAAAAAAAGTTGTTGTGCTTTTGGAGGAATTGTTTCTCTGGGAAGGTGCTTCACTCTGTAAATACTGCCGCTTATCGTACAATTAAAAAAAAAAAAAAAACACAGAATGTGGCTAGTGCAGATAATTTTTATTTTCAGATTCTGTGTTTTAGGGAAAACTGTAAATCTTGTTTTCCTGCTTCAGAAGCAAGTTTGTCATTGTAAGTGAATACAGTCATTTTCCCAAGAAGTTAATACCGAACAGGGCCAGGGCCATAAAAGTTACATGCTAGCTTGTCTGACAGTGTGCAAATTCTGTAGATGCTATTTGCATATTGCTTTTTGAAAGCTTCATTTATGGAGACTTTTATTAATCAGTTAATTTTCAAATCGACACTTTGCTACCTTTAAAGTTCCAGTTTTCCTGACTTTGATTCCAGAAGTGCAGGACAGTAGTAGCTAGAGCTAGCAAGGTGTTTATGACTAGCACTAACTTGTGTTTAGCTAGGGTACAGCTAAGGACTGTAACTCAGGGCCAAGATAGAAGCTGCGTTGAGCAGTAAGACATGGACTGCTCACACTGCTTCTATTCTGTGCCTGTTGCAGGATTATCATCTTCTTATGTTACTTTTTCTTTCTGTGCTTCCATTCTCCATCTGGAAAAGGAGACGCAAGGATGGTGCTGGTACTGCTTACAAAAACACGGAGATATTGTGAACAATGCATTTGGTTACAATTCTGTTTTTTTTTTTTTTTTTTTCGAACATCATGTCCTTTGAACCATAAAGATGGCTTAGGCAGAAGGTTGCAGGGACTTGACAACACTGTAACAGTGTGTGTGTGTGTGTGTGTGTAAAGGTGCAGGGAAAAATGTACATAGTTAATCTTATCCCACCTTAGTTTGTTGGACTTTCATGCTTTTGAATGCGTATTCACTTCCATCTGTCAGGGCCCTGGTTTAGGCATGACTGACACTAAGTGGAGGAATATTCACCTGGAGGTTTGTTTTGGTTTGTTTTTGATTCCACTACTGAATATATACTAATAACCAATTCAAGACAACTGCTTGCATGAAACAGATCTTTATTTTCTTTCATCTCTGTTGTGAAATAGCCGAATTATGGAAACCAGCAGTATGGACCAAATAGCCAGTTTCCAAACCAGCCTGGTCAGTATCCCACTCCCAACCCTCCAAGACCCCTTACATCTCCCAGCTATCCTGGACAGAGGATGCCAAGCCAGCAAAACACAGGGCAGTACCCTCCTCCAACAGTCAACATGGGGCAGTATTACAAGGTAAGAATTTTTAGATTATCTGTTTGCATTCCGATAGACGTTTATGGATGAAGTCATACTCATGACTTCTTAGCTACTGCTTTTATGTAACTAAGAGAAAGACAGAAAAAAAGCACAGTGCTTATACTAATGTTCTGGATATCACAGGATCAAGTTAATCAGACAAGTTGCAACAACTTCAGAGCAGTTCATAAAGAAAACTGAACGTTACTGCAGATCATTAGAGGCTTTTGGTTCCACTTCGAATATAGCATGTAAAAATAAGTACATAATGTAATACAGTTGTAATATTTTTTTCACTTATTCATGGCACTCTACAGGAATACAACTTTGGAAATTTGTAATAAACAGGTTCCATATTGCAGCATCCCAGTTTCAGACCTGCAGTGATTACTGCTGGATTAAACCAGCCCAAAATTAAAAGCTGTTTCAGCTGTAGAATTCATCTTTGAACTGAAGTTCGCATGACTTTTTCTCCCACTTCACCCTCCTTTTTCTCTGTTTTTTTTACTCTATGCTGCTTGTTTTGGGCAAGAAGTAGAATTGTGAAAATGTTGTATAAAGCCTTTTTTATGGAATTATCCTGAGCACTCCTGATTATCCAAATTGAGTTTGTACTGAGAGCCTTCTGAGGTTTGACGTCTTTGAAGTGCACCCAAAAGTGATCTTTTGCACACAGGTACTCCGGTGAATATAAAAATTGGGAGGACCATGGATAGCCTACCCTGCTCTTAAAACATTAGCTGTTAAAGTCTCCAGACTACCTTCTGATTTCAAAGGTTGAAAGGTGCACGTTGGTCTTGAATTGGAATTGTCCTCGTGTGATTCGCATAGAGAAGACACCATTGAAAAAAGAGTGCCCCCTCCCCCCCCAAAAAACCCTTTATTATAGAGCATCTGTTCTACATGCAACCAAGCTGCCCACTGCAGCACTCCAGGAAAGCTTGTTGCATCATGGTAGCTTTTGCAGTACACAGCCAGGAAGAACACAGCAAGGTGACAAGGTGACAACCCGATATTTAGGTTGCCTGTAAAGATTTTCATCTTGTGACGCTCTGATGTGTGTGTGCTTATGGTACATGAACTATTAAAAGGGGATGCCAAGTAGTTGCAGTTTTGTTTAGTGTTGTCATCCTTCACATGACTGTTAGTGGTTTATTCTGTTATCTCTAACCTTCCCCTTAATTACAAGAAACAAAACCAATGGTGTTTTAATACTAAAACTACTATTTATAATTAACAATCTGTTTTCTTTTAGCTTGTCTTATTTAGCAGTTACCTGAGAACAGAGTCAAATTGTAGGTACACAGAATAAAAGATATCCCCTGAGCCCCAGAGCTTTCATTCTGAGTAGATGAATTGGACAGGGGAGGAAAAA
The DNA here is from genome assembly GCA_013399475.1 of Chauna torquata. NCBI lineage: Eukaryota > Metazoa > Chordata > Aves > Anseriformes > Anhimidae > Chauna > Chauna torquata. Next base: position 1,099,352 of record VXAL01019891.1, on the reverse strand, counting down.
AAGGACAGATGGAAGTAAAAGGGTCACAGACATTCTAACTGTGTGTCCTTGGGTTTTGTTTTTCATGTAGGCTTTATTGCAGTGGGGCTATTTTGGGAGGAAGCCAAAGAGATGTAAAGGGCTAGATGGGCTGGAGTGGTGTGAAGAGACTGAAGCGGTTGGTTTTGGAAAGAGAGTATTCAGTGGAACGTGATAAGTCTCTTAGCAGCCTTGCTTGTGTCTGGTCATTGCCTGAGTTAAACTGGCTGGTCTGCTGGTTTCAGTTCCTGCTTTGCTCTTCTAGTCTGCCTGTTCCCTGAAGGCCTCATGGGACATCCTGTGGTTTTTCATCCTTCCGGAGACAGAGGGGCCTCCCTACCTTGTTTGTAGTCCTTGGTGTTTGATAACAGTACAGTTCACAGAGCTTATTATTCATACTTTCAGACTGCAATAACATTGTGATGTTATTTATTTTCTAGCCATCAAGGCCTGTACCTGTGGCAAATTACCCTCATTCACCTGTTCCAGGAAACCCCACGCCACCTATGACTCCAGGGAGCAATATTCCTCCATACCTGTCACCTAACCAGGATGTCAAACCACCATTCCCACCTGACATTAAGCCAAATATCAATGCTTTACCACCACCTCCAAGTGAGTAGCAAGCAGAATGCTCCCCCAGTCATTTATTGTCCCTCCTTTCTCTGCCACATACATTTCGGTCTGGAAACTAGGTCTGATTGCTGCTCTGGGAGAGGCTCAGGTTGCTGAGTTATAATAGGTGGCATGGCTCAGCTGCACAGTGCAGGTTCACTAGAGTGGGTGGATAGGAAAAGGAAAGACTACTATCCCCTCCTAAAACAGAGTATCCAAAAAGTTCTTCAAAGTTAAACTTGTAAGGATGTTACTCCTGAAGTATTCCTTGGATACACTTCCTAAGGATGAAGTACTTAATTTTGAGTTGTGTTATGTGTGCTTGGTAGGCTTGTTGATTGTATGAACTTTTATTGTGGTATATTTTGTTCAAGGGCAAAGTCACTCATTGAACATTACAGCAGAATGGCATACGATGTGAATATTTATAGCGGTGTCTCTATTGTGATCTATACAGGCTTCTTAAGAATATTCAGTAGTATGCCAAAAATTGATATATGTTCCTCTCAAAGCCATTCAACCTCACAGCTTCATTTGGCTGGGGACAGGAAAGGAATAACAAGATCTCTCTGGCTGTATACTAGCACAAGATGTTTGACGTTTTGAAGTGACTGATGAACAGTAGGAGATATCACTTACTAGGGAATTGGGAGAATTTTTGTTTCCTATAAAAGGACCTCTGCTACGTTAGCACTTTGCAGCCAGTGTTTGGAGTTCAGGATAGCTGAAAAATGAAGTCAAAGAAGTTGACCTGCAGTATTGTTTGGGCACGAACATAGCATTTAAAGACATTTGGCCTGCATAGTTTAGCTGTAAGTTACCACAAGACCTCATGTTATGAGATTAGGTAGTTATTGCATGCCAGTATCTTTGGTCTTCAGGAAGGTTCAGCTGAAACTGATTGGGTAATGTTGCTCCCAGCTCAAAGCAAGAAAAATAACTAAGCATTGTTACAGTTGGCCATAATCAAGAGTTTTGTTGTCAGTCTTCTGCTAACAGAGTAAGACTGGACACAGAACCTACCCAGTAATAAAAAACACAAGTTCTTGCCGTGTCTGGCGTATGTTTGTGGTCCAGAATGCTAAGCATTCCTAATGTTAAGTGCAGGAGAATAGAAGACTTGGATTTGCCATTGCTGTCAACTCGAGCCTTGTCACTTGTATCAATTAGATCCTGTAGTTACTTGTGATTTTCTTTTGTGTGTGTATGAACCTGCTAAGTTAAATCCAGTAGCAGATCACTGTGCCATTTGTTACTATTCTGTATAAATATACACATTATTATTGCACTGCAGATGCTAAAGGGAAAGTTCACACTTTCTCTCCCTCTTCGATCCCAGCCAACCACAATGATGAGCTGCGTCTGACATTTCCCGTGAGAGATGGTGTTGTGTTGGAGCCCTTCCGGCTGGAACACAACCTGGCAGTCAGTAACCATGTCTTTCACTTACGGCCAACTGTTCATCAAACGCTGATGTGGAGGTAAGCTCAGTCTTGTTGTGAGGGAGTCTTGCACCAGAAAAGGAGAAATGGCAGGCCAGATGAACTTAATTTAGGTTTGCCATGAATTTCACTTTAAAAATTGTGGCCTAGCTAGGAGAAATTCCCATTAAACTCACAGATACTCTCATCTGTTGCTTTACAGAGACAACATGTTCTAAAATGCTTCCTGATGGATTTTGTATCCCCTTACTGATAGCACACTAACAGCACACAGAGTCTGAAAAGTCATTGTATCTATTCCATCATTTCTGCTCTGGGTAGAATGAGTGTAGGATGTGCATGACCAACACCAGTACAAATTTTAATGCAGGAGATTGAAGTCCTAGGTGCTTTGTGGCCTGTGAAATGTTGGTTACAGGAGCAACTGTGCGTGGCTGTTAGCTTCTGCTGAAATTAAATAGTGAAAAATAACACACTAAAGAAGGACGTGATTTGGATGTTTGGTAAAATCAGTTGGAAAGACAAGTGCTTAAATCCTCCAAATTTTAGAAACTGACTTCATATATTCCCCTTCTCCTATGACTTCACAAGTAAAGATGGGTCAGAAATATGGGGCATAGCTTTCCATGTCTTCTGTTTTTCAGTTACATCAAGTATTACTTTCCAGCACAGAGGAATAGTTTTCCTAGGTAGTACTTTACTGCATTTAATTTATATTTGCATAAGTGATTCCAGGTTATATGCTGCTTCCATCATACTCGTGGAATAACTTTAGATCAGCTTACGATCAGAGCCTTTTTTTTTTTATTTTTTGCATGTTTTCAAATACTGCTGAATAACTCTGTCTCCTCATTCTGTTTTTCTCAGAAAGTCTTTCAGTGTTACCCTGATTTGTGGTTACATTGTATGAACCTGTCTCTGTGCACTGTGGAGCTTGGTTAGCTTCTCATTATCTTGTACAGAGTTTATTTTACAGGTGTAGCGGCTGAGGTGGTAAAACACTGCATCTTCAGCACGTTTTTCATTATGCCTGCCTCACTTTCAGTTTCTTCCTGAGCCTGGATCAAATACCCCCTGGCCTTAATGGGAACGATAACTTGTAGCTTCAGCTTTTTTCCATCTGAGGACCTTCTTCCTATTCCTTGGAATTCATATGAGACTTCTGTTTTTATGGTGTGAAGAACACAAGGTGGGCAGGGTTGACAGAGAGGTGTGCTGGGTTCCCTGCCCCTGGGACAGACTCCAGCTCTAAAGCTGAGGCTGGGTGCAAGGTACAGAAGTCATTTGCTGCCACATGTCCTCCTAACTTGAGCTAGCCTGGGGGTTATAAGTGAGAGAGATTTCAGACAGACCACATCCAATAATTAACACCTAACTTTGAGGTCAGTTATTGCTTACTTGCATTTCATTATCATGGAGTACTAGAAGCAGAGGGAGTTTTGGCAGTTATTTGCCGGTTCTTATTAATAAGTAATCACTACTGGGGATTGTGCTGGCTCATTCAGTAGATTTATAGTGCTGCACTGAGGCATGAGGCTGTTTCTTAATATCTGTTCTTTCTTTCTTCCTTAGCTCACCAAACACATAGCCTTTATTTAAACTTATTTTAATGAAGACTCATAGGTAAACTGTGCTCAGGTCTGCTGTTTTGAAAAGCTTGTTAATAGTGGGGAGAACGGATGGTCCTGTAATGAAATCATTTCAAATTTACCTCAGAGCTGGATGGATTCCAAAAAAATGAATTAGTCACATGTGTGGATGGATTTTGTTTTTATAGAGAATGATGGAATCGAGCCAGTTCTGAATATTTCTCTGCCAGTTAAAATATTCGGTAAAACCTCTCACGTGTACACCGATAATTAATAGCAGTACAACTATTTTTTTCCCCATTGGGAACTCTTCATGGTTACGAGAAACAGAAGATTGAAGGCAAGAAAAATGTTGCCTTGAAGCTGGCTCAGTCTTAGCACTGCTCAGTTATTAACAATGTCCCACTGTGGGTCTGCGTGCTAAGGACACAAGGGTCTCCTGATCTTTGTCCCCACCCTGAGACTTTCAAAAGACCTGGCCAGAGTTCTTGGGAATGCAATAATCTATTTGTTTTTTATATTAGAGGTACCAAGTCTTGCTTCCCTCTGGGTTTGGTTGATTGCTGTGTGTTCTCACAAGGTGTGAATCTCCAGTAGATCTTGCAGAGAGAGCTTTCAAAACTTGGTAATAAAATAGTGGAAAAAAGTCTGGAAACCCTTGATATAGATGGATTACGTTGAAAGGTCAAGTAATTTGTATTCTATACTTTTCTTTATTAAAAAAAAGCATGTTTTTATCCAGTACTAAATCTTGATGTTTTGAAACCTAGAAAAGACTATGTTAAGTCAGAATTTGAAATCTCTATTTCTGGATAAGGACAATGGCAGTTAAGGCGATGATCTCCTGAATGAGCTGTTCCTCATGGATCTTACAAAGATATCTTCCTCCAGGCAAGATGAAGAAATGAGCACCTAAGTTTTCAAGCATAAAAGATAAACATTGGGCAGAACATTTCAGCTGTCACAAACAGCAGGGTCCCAGCATTTCAGTTCAGTTCTTCGTGTTCTTTTAAATTTCTTCTTCAAATTACTCATTTCTAACGCAACGTTAACATTCGTGTGTGAAACTGTGAAGTCATAGTCTCTACCCACTTAATTTTGATTAACTTAATCTCAGCCTCTCCTTTTTTGGACCTGTTATAAAACTAATTTTGAGGAGCTGAATAGTGTGTGGAATTTGTTATTAGAAAGGTGGGAGGGAATCATACTCTGAAAGAAGTTCTAAATTGGGTAGATTTAGTCCACAGCTGTGTTAATTTGGAATCACGGAAACACAGGCAGTGAGAAGCAGGGGTCATTTTATCTTAGTTGATTTACCTGTTCCAAGGCAGGATTAGCCACTTCTGTATTATGTCTGACAAGCATTTGTGCAAAATCTCTTTTACATGCTCTGAAATACTGAAGGATCTGCAATCTTCCAGCACAACCTACTGCAGTGTATCACTTTCTTGTTCTTAACATGCAGAAAAGACCTATTTGATGTTAATGTTTTTCTTTCTGCAGGATTGTTCCACAGTCTGTTTTTGCAAAGTGTTTTGAGGTGTTCCCTTGGAAAGTCCTTTATAAGTGTAAAATATTAGCAACTTTGTAGCATGCTTGCATCATTAATTCATCATGACTTGGTTCTGTTACGGGCTTTTATGAAGAAAGTGTGTTATATCCTTTATTCACAATAATTCTAGAAAAGTAGTCTGATTGATCATGAAAAAATGTTCCTAGCATCAAAAAGACCTCCCTTTGCAATGTGAAAGAAAAGTTAAAGGAAGATTTACTGGTTGTTGTACAGGTCTGACTTGGAATTACAGTTCAAGTGCTATCACCATGAAGACAGACAAATGAACACAAATTGGCCAGCTTCAGTCCAGGTCAGCGTTAATGCAACCCCACTTACCATCGAACGTGGTGACAACAAGACATCTCATAAACCTCTGCACCTAAAGCATGTCTGCCAACCAGGAAGAAACACGATTCAAATTACAGTCACAGCATGTTGTTGTGTAAGTACATTGAGCTTGCGGCTGCAGCTGCTGATGCTGACTTTGCTATTTAGTACAGTTTGCAAATGTTACCTTAGCTGAAAAAGCCTTCCTTACGTTTTTTTCCATGGATTTTTCTGATAAGGTGGTTGTTTTTATGGTGTTTACATAGGCAGAGTGCTAATACTGAAATTTTTGCTGCAGAATTATTGCGGAATGTAGTGTTGTCCTTCCAATGTGTCTGAAAGGACTCAGGGGCTAGGAGAGGAAGGGAGTTTGATCTCCTAGCTATTTAGTGTGTGCCTGTGTAGCAAAGTGGCTGAAGGATTTTAATGTGGAAGTAGATTATTGTGATGTGGACTGTTGTCCAGTACTAATTTCATTTACTTAGGGTATTAAACTGTGGTTGGTTTGACTTGATAACATCAACGCCATCATCATAGGTGGTGGTGATGATTTTTCATATAGTTATTCAGATGAAAAACTTGTATCTCATGATTCAGTCTAAATCATGAAGCTTTCCCCTTTCTCCTTTTCCATGGTTTAGTTGCTCTCGGGGACAAGTACTGTGTTTTTAATGCAGACTGTTGCACACATTACAGTCTGAGCTTTTAACTGTTCTTCTGTCACCGACAAGAAAGCAAGCTGCTACCTCTCCTAAGGTCATAGTGTGAGGCCCTTTGACAAGAAGCTATCCACCCATTTTGCTTTACTTCACGTTGATGTTTCTCCACATAATACCATTTATCTGTTGGCTAAGAGCAGGGGCAGCATCCTGTGAATCCACAAATTCTTATGACTGACTCTGTGTTGGGGAAGAAGATTCAGTGAGTTCCAGATACATCAGTAGCAAATTGTGCAACCTCCAACTGCTCTACTCCATCTTAGTAGTCTGAGGGCAGGCATGTACACTAGATTGTGTCAAAGAATCCAGAATCATGTTCAATAAAAAAAGCCTGATGTCAGAGATGAATACGTCAGCCCTCAGTATTCTGAGTATTAAAGAGGGAGAAAATGCAGAAAATTTTTCCTTTTTTTAAAGCTGTTATATAGGAGTGTGCTACACTCCTGGAGCACAGAACAAAATACTGTGCAGCACTCAGAATATCCCTAAGGGAATGTGTGCACTCAGCAGAGCAGCACCAGCTTTCGTATTTATGCATTAGATTCATACTGAAGGTATGCATCCAAGGGAAGTATGCAGCTCCGTTCAGCAGTATATGTACCGTGTGTGTTTGGTTCTCGTGGTAACAAAATGCGTTCTCTTTCAGTCACACTTGTTCGTGTTGCAGTTAGTACACCGGCCATCAGTTCGCTCTGTACTGCAAGGTCTACTAAAGAAACGCCTCCTCCCAGCAGAACATTGTATCACTAAGAGTGAGTTATTGTTTTGTGTGGGTAATGACTTTCCAGAATGCCTACGTTCAATTGTGATAAGTTATTTCTACACCAGATTTGCTTACTTATTGAAAACTTTAAGCTGCACTTGTCAAGAATTTACAGAACATCACATGTGTAGATTAAATCCTTGGTATACTCAAATGCTGAGGGCTGTTTGGGTGGGGATAACAAAGTACCAAGAACAGAAGCTTAGTCCCTAATGATGGCTCTCCCATTCCTGGAAAATCTCCATTTCCCCCCCCATGTTTGTTTCTCACTTAATTGAGAAAGCCTTACATAGAAAGATTCTTCTCTATTCATTTTGGGCTGCTTTAATTGCTTGTAGGGTAGTTTTTATAGTTGAGGATATAGCTGATATGCATGTATGTGATGGTTTGTCTGTACCGGACAACCTTCTAAATTATGCAAAATACACTTATGTGGATAAATTGTCAGTTAAAGTGGCCCTTAAAGGTTGAAGTGTTGGTCTTCCAGATTTCTACATTGGAATTTAAAGTGCATATGTATTTTCTCACGCACATGCATACCTTCTTCCTAAACAGTAAAGAGGAACTTCAGTAGTGTAGCAGCTTCCTCTGGTAATGCGACACTAAATGGGGAAGATGGAGTAGAGCAAACTGCTATTAAAGTCTCTCTGAAGTGTCCAATCACATTCCGGCGGATTCAGCTCCCAGCAAGGGGTCATGATTGCAAGCATGTACAAGTAAGTAGATGCCAGTGACCTGTCAGTATTCTCTCAGCCATGTGTTGTTACCTTTTGCTTGGTTATTGTAAGAGAGAGCTTAATAAAATGAGATTTCTTTTTTCTCTATCAGTATAAATAATTAAATATACGTGTACATATGTTTAATGTAGAGGGAGAAAGTAAGTTACTTGGTTTAGGTTGTAGTTCTAGCAGGCTTTTTTCATGGCAGTTTTAATTTTGTCTGACTGATTCAGTTGATAAAATATTTTCCCTTGATTTCCTCTTTTTTTGTTGTTGTTTTCTTTATTTCTTTCTGATACATAGTGCTTTGATCTGGAATCTTACTTGCAACTGAACTGCGAAAGAGGAACTTGGAGGTGTCCAGTATGCAAGTAAGTGCAACCATACTACATGAAATGCAGCTGTAGATGATTTGACCAAATTCAGATGATGTTTAAGGTTATGAAGGAAATATAATGTATTTGGGAGGAAGAAAAAGGAAGTGCTAGGAAATAAGATATATATATATTACACTTACCTTAAGTCCAATGAGAATTCTTGTGATATTGTAAGAATTGAGGTAACAGCCTGGATTTTTTAGAAATTCAGAAACAGTTAACAGGAGATTTTCTCACAAAATATGTAATCTGCCAGCTCTCATCAGCCCATCATTGTATTGTGTAGAGTTCAAAAAAAGATCAAATATTTGTAGTGGTAAGACAGATATCTACATAAAACTAATGAACTGGGAGTTGATCTTCCTCTAGATTATGAAGAAGCAATGAGCAGATAGCAATATGTCATGGTAAAAGAATAGGTAGTCTATTAGGAGTTACTTTTGTATAATTTTCATGTTGTAATGCCCAAATTACTGAATTTCAAGTATGTAGATGTTAAAATATTCAGCATCCAGCCGAGCCTGATGGTGTAAGGATGCTAGATAACTGTCTTAGGTACTGTGCTTTGAGTCATGTAGGTATGCAGTTAATGGCAGTGTTCAAGCAGAATGGGAATTTTGAAGACTGCAACATTTGCCAATAATTAGGTAGGAAATGAAGTTGGATCCTCCAGGGTCAATGTCAAGTGTAAATTAAGGTGAGAGCAGAAAGCGGGAAGGATTCTAGTTCAGAATTAGACTGATTTTAAAAAGGTAAAATATTTCCAAGAAGCTGTGAAATCAAAAGTTTGGAGTGATTGCTTAAAGGAAAAGAGGGATACCTTTGTATACTTTCAACCATATGTTTTGACCAGAGAGCTAGTATACTGCAGAAGAAACAGAATAAAATGTTTTGAAGTGGTCACAGATTGCCCTTTCTTACAGTTAACTGAGCAGAGACTCACAGAATGTCTGCAAGCTCGTTCAGTGTCTGTACCCTACAGCCCACAGGGTTACGAGCTTGTTACAGCCTCAACTGAGGAGCTGGTGCTCTTTAGCTCAAGCAGCTGTAGCTGTAGCAACTTGCAAGCATCTCTGCAAGTCTCCAGTTCAATCCTCATTGCATCACCCAGTGTTAACTATAAACATACGTGGAGATTGTCCATTTTATCTGCTTCTGTGAACATCACAGGCTTGAGACAAGCTTGTTTCAATGGCTGTCTGTGATTCATAGCTATCCTAAAGTGCAGGTGCTTTCTCTGAACTACCTGAACCTTTTCAGTTTTCTAAGTTTGGCTAGAAATAAGAGTTGGCTGTCTTAAAGATACCGGTTGCTTCTTAATTTATGTATTAGTAGATTCAGGCCAAAATTTTTGTCCTGTTCCTCAGAGTAGCTGCATTCAGATCCTAGTGCCTACATAACTGAATAATCTCTGTTTTTTTTTTTTCTTCTGTCCCCATCTCTGCTGGTGTTAAGTAAAACAGCTATAATACATAGTTATTTTGAAGACATATTACTGTGCAGCTCAAAAAAACAGCAAAGATGCAACTTGAAAAAAAAGTAGTGCTAGGTGGTCACAGGAGAGATTTACTGTGTTTGAAGAGATTTTAAATCTGAAATACAATTCAATAAAAACAATAATTTAAAAGATGTGAACAGTTTGTGGATACATACAAATGCAGGTATCCTTGTCTCATCTATTTGATGTAAAAAACTGTTATCCTGTAATGCAGGTGTAGAACTAAAACTATTTGTCCCAAGTCATTATGAATTGTGTGTTAGAGATAGTAAGTTGGTGGATCCCATTCTGCTGATTTCATCGCTAACCTATTCTTCTTTTCAACATGTGCAGAGGTATTCTAATATTAAGGGGTGTGCTTTTTCTGTTCTAGTAAAACTGCTCTTTTGGAGGGCTTGGAGGTTGACCAGTACATGTGGGGTATTCTGAACGCTATACAAAAGTAAGTGAACTTAATCGTTTCTGATATCCACGACTAAGTAATTAGGAGATATATTAATGAGTGCTGAGTCAGTCATGACAAAATAGGTCTTAGTGATTGAACTTGAGTATTCTGTTTCATGGCTCCTTGGTGGAGCTAGCAGTATCAGTGAATATAGCTAATGACAGAGTGAGTCAGTTTTTATCTACTTAATAGATCTGTTTGGGTCATCTCTTGATGACAGCCTCATCAATGAAGCAGAGGGAAGAGTGAAAATGGAGGATTAAATGTTTTCTCATATTTAGAAGCAGTCCCTCTGATTCACATGCAGCAGACCACAGATGTATTTGGATTTCATTGTGTGGATAAAGACAGAAATGTGCTCTCACAGTTGCCTTTTCTAAAACTTTTTTTCAGCACACTGTTGAGGAGTGAAACATCTTGAGGTTGTGTATACTAGAGCATTTCAGAACATTTATTACCACACAGTTTCTTATGGAAATTTTAACAGAATTGATAGTTTAAAAAAAAAAAAAAGAAAAGCAATTAATGTGCTAAAATTCTTGCATTATTTTGCAGTTCAGAGTTTGAAGAAGTTACCATTGATCCAACTTGCAGTTGGAGGCCAGTCCCTATAAAGTCAGATATTCACATCAAAGATGACCCAGATGGCATTCCCTCAAAAAGATTTAAGACCATGAGTCCAAGCCAGATGATCATGCCAAATGTGATGGAGATGATTGCAGCTTTGGGTCCTGGGCCATCACCTTACCCATCCCTCCCACCTCCTCCAGGAGGCAACAGCTCCACTGAATATGGTAACCAAGGTTAGTTTTACATCTCTGTGCGCCCAGGTAGTCACTCTAAAAGTCAGTGGTTCAATCTTCTTTGTGATCCAGGTATGTCATTGCATCTTCTCGTGGAGATTCTTAAGGAAAGCAAAATGTATATGGCTGCAGTTCTGAAATTATGCATCAGACTTTTCATTTAAGATTCATCTAGTTAGAGGAAAATGTGTTTTAGTGAGGAAGTTAGTGGTTGCTACATTTATTGCCCTGCAGCTCTCTCTGAATCAACGGACACTGTGTGTTCCGTTATGTATTCATGGCCTGCCACAGTGTGCATCTTTCCTTATCTTTTCTGTCCATTTTCCTTCTGTTCCCCTCTCATTCTAGCAAAGGCTCCTGGTGTTACATTAGTTACAAAGTAGAGAACCTGACTCCTCAATCCTGCCACTTGGGCCACTGAGTTTAACCTGTGGCCGAGTGGATGACATTTCATGGGCCGCCCAGAAAGAGGGTGATTTTTAAAGAGCTTTTAACTGCTTTGCAATCACCTTTGCATTAGGAAATGACTTCTGAGATCCTCTGTCCATGTGTTGCCAGTTTGAGAAACATGTAACTAAATCCAAGCAGTGGAAATACCTTTTCAAATGACTGGTATAGTGTGAATAACTAAATTAGTGACAATTCTGAAAATATGAAACCAGAGACTGTTCCTTTTGCAAGTAGTATGATATGACTCAGTTCAGCTCTGAGAAAAGACCAACTGTTCACACCATCAGAATCCCCAAATTGATTACAAGGTGATATATGTGCTTTTTGCAGGCATTTGAAGAAAAATGTAGCTTGCATGCAAAACATGGTTAATTTGCTCCAATGACTGCAAAACTGATGACAGATGATAAAATTTTTCAGGTTTTCAAACAGATGAATGATTACTATAACAAAGCCAAGAGCACTGAATCACAAATTTTTCAGTCGTTAAGTAGGAGTGAAATGCAGTCAGAACATGAGAACAGACCCATCTTTTCTTCATCATCTTTCTAGCTCTTTTACTCGGGAATGGACACAGTAGTCAAGCAAAATGGGTTTGTTTAGCAATTGCTGCCCAGACTGTTATTTCCCTCCCTTCCCCTGTAGGTCCTGTAGCAGAGGTAGTCACTGCTTCTGAGAGCTCCGACTCATCAGTGTCAGGTGAAACCCACATTGTCCTACCTCCCCTGCAACAGGCATGTCAGTGCAGGGCACCAGATTATCCTAAATGTCTTTACAGGTCTGTCCCTCAGCATATGGCAGAACTCTTGCCCCAGAAAAGGGCATGCTTCTGCATGGCTGTAAATCCCTGGGCATACTGCCTCGCAGTTTCATCCTCCATCAGTATGTGCAGTGAAACTTAGTGTTTAGAATTAGGTCATGTCCTCTGATTAACTGCATTCTGGAAAAATGTAGTAGTATTATTGCTATTGTGGTTTATGTTTGTTTGTTTGGGTATGACAGCAAGTGTACTGAAGTATAATTTGTAAATATAGCAAGTACTAGGTAATACAAGTTAAGTAATACCTTATTTCAGCTCCCTGCTACTAAATTTCTCCTTAGAAGCAAGGCAAGAGCAGTTACATTCTGTGAGACTTATCCACTTTGCAGACTAACAAAGGGAGAATTAGTAAGGCTCTGTGGTGTTTACATGACAGATCAAAGTTTTGACTTCTCTTGAGAAATACTCTTACATGGCTAATGACTTCTATTCCTCTGAGATTAAACTTCTGTTTATGAAGTTGTGCTGAAGAGCAAATGATGCAGCTACTTCAGTTTGTTGAACTCACTTCTTGACTTGAACATGTAAAGCTGCTGTACTTCAGCTGAGAAACCTCAAGCTCTCTGTGCAAGCTCTGAAGCTATTCTATTATTTCAGAGTTCAGTATCTTCCAATTCGGTCACTTATACAAAATAGCTCAATGGCTTTAGTTCAGTTTTTGTTCTTTATAGCAAATAAACCACCAGAGTTGGTATCTCAGGTGGAAGTGTTAACAGAGGGATCAGAACAGATAAGAATATGGAGAGTAAATTCTCTGTACTGTTACACATGCTTACTTAAGAATTAAGGTGACACAGGTCCGAGGTGGAAGGGATCAAAACATACTGATGATGGTTATACAATACTTGTCCTGAAGATCAGCAGAGGGCCCCAAGCTTTTTGCTAAATGGTAAATGTTTGAGGGTTAAATCCAGATCATTTATTCTGAATTGATGTTGAATTTTGGTGCTTCAGAGAACATTATTTCTGTCCAAAGTTAGGTAGATTTCATAAATTCACTAATTTTTCATTACAAAAGTGCATATCCACATGCTGAAACACAAGATACAAGCAGGAAGTTTGTAGCTCTGAAAATGAGAATAGATGTGTTTCCAGGAGAGGAAAATTGATGTTGTATTTCCAGACAGTCAAGTGAATTTTATTAGGTTTCGTGGGAACAAGGAAAATTACATCACAAACCCCAATTAGGCATGAAGGCCTCTTCTGCATTATCTTAATGGAAGTTGCCTGTTTATACTGAAGAAAAAGAGGCAAAATAGATGCTATGAACTGGTACTGTGGCAACTTCCTGATATAGCTCTGTCAATTAGCTTCATCAGAAACTGAAGCAATGCTACAATCCTACTGAGTGCATAGAAATGTAGATAAAAATAATGCAGGTGTCCTATATATAACTTGTGCTTGGGCAAGTGAGTCACAGTTTTATTGTGATGCTTCCAGATGCAAATATTCTATAGAGTTTAATATTCCTTTGTCTTTTTGTTTTACTTAAATAGTGACTTAACTGTAGTATTTTCAAAGTGTCAGCAGTTTCCAATAAGTTGCAAAATGTACATGAATGACTACAGTGAATGCTAATATTCTCAGCAGTAGCCACTATTTGGAAGTCAAATGCCATTTTTTCCTCCCTATTCTTCCAACTGCCTCTTGCAACGGGGAGTGCAACGTTGCCACGTTCAGCATTGCAGTTTCCTTGTGCTATGCAGGGAGGATGTGGCACTGCACGGCTTTTACAAGAAGAGACTGAAACATCAGTGTCAGGAAAAAAATCTTTCATATCTTATCTGTTTCTCTTTTAGGCAACAGTTACCAAGGTCATGGCAATTTTGATTTTCCACATGGGAATCCTGGTGGAACATCTATGAATGACTTCATGCATGGGCCACAGCTGTCACATCCCCCAGACATGCCAAGCAGCATGGCAGCTCTTGACAAACCTCTCAGTCATCCCATGCAGGAATCTGTAAGTAATGGTGATGTAGATGTAGATTTTTCTTTGTGTGAGTAAAGAGCTCTCATCAGGCTAATGGACTTTCCTTATGACCTGTTTTTACCTTTTTGGGATTCCTAACTTTGGCAGTTCTTGAAATAGAGTAGCCCTGAGAAATGTTGTCAGAAATGCCATTTTTAGTTTCTGGGCTTTTCAAGTATGTGGAGAAGCATTTTTGAGGTTTTTTGAATTGTCATTTGAGCTTGTTTGTATGAGAGAGACAACCTGGCTTGGTGTGCTTGTGTTAATCATTGTGCTTTGCTCTGACACCTGAAAAAAACTAGCGTTCATTCCCTGTGCCAGCAGGGTCTATGAATATCCATCCTCAGCAGACAGCCTGTTATAGCAAGATGCTGTCTGACTTCAAAGCGGGGCAGTATCTTCCCTGGCTTTGTCCCTGAGGGCAAAATTTGCATCAAAGCATTTTGAGAGGGAATTCTACCCAAGTAGAACGAAAGGTACCTTTAAGCTGTTGGGAATGGGACAAGCCTGTAGATTTCAAGGAGAGATGCTGCCACTGGTCTGAGGGTGTATCAGTGTAAGAGATTAAAAAAAAAAAAAAAAAAGGAAGTTCCTCAGGTCTCAGCTGGAGAGGCAGAACTGTGTGTTAGAAAAGCAGCTTGCTCAGTGCACTAAGTTTTATATACAGAACTTTATACATCCAGAAAATGTAGAATTGCAGCAACTAGGTGATAGAAAAGCTACCAGCAGCATATAGTTTTTAGGCACAGCTAGTCATCTATTTTAACTCTGTGTGGTGTGTGTGTGTGTGTGTGTGTGTGTGTGTGTGTGTGTGTGTGTGTGTGTGTGTGTGTGTGTATCCTTTTATATTCATTAAAGTTACAGGGCAGGGGCTTTATAGTGTGCTGTTACTGCACAGGAAGGATGTTTAACTTGACAAGTCATCTGTGCCGTGTCTTTAGTGAGTACTAGAAAGTACAATTTCAGAATGTAATGAGGAAATGTGGTAGCAGTTGCTTAGCAAGAGCCTACTCAGTCAATGTCTCCTTTAACTGGAAGTGGGTTTTCCAAGGAGGATGGTGAGAAATAGGAAGGGAGTGGAGAGAGAGAGCTCTTAGTATAGCCTGGAGAGATCCCAAGTAAGAAGACGACTGTCTGCAAAGGAAGAGTCCAGAAACTGTAATGACTTTACCACATAACAGGCTAATAAAGGACAGAACAAGCATGTTGTAAATTTAATTTTACTTTGGCAAATTTCACATACCCGGTTTAATGAGCAGGCTGAATTATCTGCATCAGAACCAACCGTACAGCATGAGAATATAGCAGTGAGGGGAATTGCTGAACCACTCACACACAGCTGCTGTCCTTTGAATCAAAGCCACAGGGAATTCTTCTATACCTCCCATTACATGACACCTACATCTCCACTCCATCAGTTAACTGCTTTACCTTTGCTATAGTAGTTGCCCCACTGAAATTTCTGAAGTGGTAGGATATGAAGTGGTTGAATATGAAAGTGAAGAATCTGACTTTCTGAAAATTGGACTCCTTACAGACAATAGCATATTTAAAAGTTGCTCAAGGCTATTCGTACTGCAGAACTGTAAGAGGGTATTTGGGCAAATGTTAATAGCTTTTGGGTTCTGTGGGCCAGTCTTTAGCAGATCTAATACTTGCTTGTGATAGCTGGCAATTAAAGTAAACCTTTGCCTCACTTCTGCCTCATCTATCATGATGTGCAAGCTATGCTGTTTTGGAAAGGGAAGTGGCAGGCTCCACCTAATTTATGTCAGTGGGTGGTTTTCCCTAATAAGGATCAGTTTTCAGGTCTGTTATCACAAGGGAATTAGACTGATCTTGCCAATTTGGCCGCACAGTCTTTAGACCAGATTTGTGGACTGCTAGTACTCCAACGCAGCTTTGTCAGTATTAAAAATTCTCTGCTTTCCTCTATTTTTTTCCTTCTTCCTCTCTTCTCTCTCAAAAATGAACTGTTTGCTGGTAGCAGACACTCAGGAAAGTCAGCTTTAAAATTGCTGCTTTTAGCATGCCATTAACACTTTTCTGAATTGCATAGCTGAATGCCTGCAGACCAACATCTCCATGTGAAAATAACTATAAATCACATTACATAATTGAACTAAGGTTTTAAGATGTTGTCCGTGCTCTTGTCTGGCTTTCTATTTTTCTTTTTTTACACATTTAAGGTGTAGTTTGTTTTCGTCTACCATTCACTTTGACTGTTTCATGTTTATAAGGTGAGTCAGAAGATATTTGGTCCTTTTAGACCAGAGGTCTATTTCTAACTCAAGTTGACTGGAGCTGAATGCTGCCGAGAAGGTTCCTAATTTTCCCATTGTGGAGATGTATGTGGTGGCTTTCCTTCATATAATAGTAGGCAGAGAGAGTTGGTAACTCCAGACATGCTCTTTAGGTCACTCCAGAAAATGCAGATGCGTTTCTCCAATGTAGGTAGGGCTGGGTGACAAAAGGCTGGATTGTGAGAACCATCTTCTGTCAACACTAGCGTTCTACTCCCATGAGAAGAAGAAAAATTCAAGATCTGAAATGTGGCTAGAAGCAATACCTCTTCCCCAGTGTAAAGTGTTTTGAGAACTATAGAACAAATGTTTGCACTATGTTAGTGCAAGATAGCTGCCACTGTTGCATCTTTTTTGTTCTCAGAAATTGTGAGCAAGTTTTAGACAAACAAGAATTCAGAGTTAATTCTAGCTTATAGTTTAATGAAGACAGTGTAAGAAGTGGTACATGACAGAACAATGGGTGATCAGGCCATAGTTTCATATGAACATTAAGATGTTGTGGAAAGAAGTCATTGCTCTTGCTTCTGTTTTCACTTTTCCTCTCTCTCACACCAACACAAGTGTTATTGCAGCCATGAAGTGATCTAGATCATGGTACTGATGTGATTGAAAACTAATCCAGGAAAAAAATAAAAAAGAAAAATTTAGCTTTGTTCCGTGACAGTTCCCCAGTAGAGTTCACTGCATATCTGCAATGATGCATCTGATAACAAAGGAAAAATGGATGAGAAAAGTGGCAGAGAACAGCAGCAGGGCAGGATGGCATCTTTCAGTGGTTCTGCCACTTAGCCCAGCTTAAAGAGTTGGTAAAACTATGACCTCTGTAGTGGAGAGATGTATAAACAATTGACTTAACCTGCTGATCTTTTCTCACAATCAATTTTCTCCTGAGATGAAAGGAATATTGTTCTGCAGCTGGCGAGTCCCGTTGCTCTACATCTCAGCACTCCTAGAGGTCACTCTTAGCCTCATAAAGGGTTGTGTTGTTTTGTGCTATTAAACAGAAGATGTAGTCACGTCTGCCATAAACTTTCCTTTTACAGATTGTAAATGTTTTAAGAGTGCCACAGTTTACACTCCTAAAAACAACTCTGGAATTACCTTGCTATGTAAGGAAAGGCAACTTTGTTAGACTCAGCTTTCATAAATGTAGGTTAGTGCTTTTAAAATAAGACAAGAGGAGTTGTGGACACAGGCTTGAGATCCAGAGGTTGTATTGTGTAGAGGGTTTTTGCACTGATGCAAATTTATCATTAGATAGCTGAAAACAAACAGAAAAATACTGAAGTTCTGAGCATTTTGCTTTCTCCCAGGTAGTGGGCCTGAATGAATAATGTGCTGTCAGATGGATTTTGAACCTGCAGTGGCTGTTTATGATTATGATATCCCTAAGTCTTATAATGAAC
Organism: Chauna torquata; assembly: GCA_013399475.1. Classification (NCBI taxonomy): domain Eukaryota; kingdom Metazoa; phylum Chordata; class Aves; order Anseriformes; family Anhimidae; genus Chauna; species Chauna torquata. The sequence continues at coordinate 1,081,528 of VXAL01019891.1, read as the reverse complement.
TATTACTCCCTATCCAACAGTTATCTCAGGGCCCAAGATACTGCCTTATGAACTCAATATTTATATAATGTTTGTATATGTAAACATAATATATAGAATTTCTAACCTGTTTACCTGTTTTGAAATAATGTCTGAAAACATATGAATGGCTCTTGACTTAAATAATTGTTGTTATAGACACACCAGTATGACTCTTGCCTTGTGCATTTGGCGATAAATTTAAGAGACTTTTCAAGATGATCCTGTTTTGTTTTATTATCTGGAAACTGCATTCCCACTTTAGCAACACTGTCTTAAATTGCTTTTTACTTTTGGTTATTAAGCTTTCTTAATTTGCACACTTTCTATTGCACGTGTCCTCAATGAATGAAGAAGGAAACAGTACCATTTGGACAGACATCTACTTTCACTTGGACTTTTGCAAAGTTTTTAGGCTGCAGATTCATTTACATTAAGATGTGGTCTATGGGCAGATTTTGTACAAGTTTACCCATAAGGTAACAACGATGATGTTACAGAATACCTTTCAAGTAGTCAAACTGCGATCCTAATGGAGAGAAGAGTGTGCATCAGTACTTTATAACTGTTATTTTAAGCTCTCATATGGGAAAGAGCCCCCAAAACAACGTTACATGTAGAATCCTGCTCCTTGCCGCCAGCTTTCCTACTACCAAACTATTGAAAAGGACCTCCATGTAGCTGAGTATGAGTGTCCCAATATATCAATGTTCAGATGTCAGTTTTCATGAGAGTGGAGATGTTTTTTTTAAAATGCTTGTTTCTGTGATTTTTTTTTTTTTTAAGTTTTGTGGGAACATTTTTATTAAGTTTTGTAATAACCTCCCTTTTACTTTCCAAAAGTGAAGATTAAGGTTAAAATAACCCTGCAGTTTACTGTGATATGAAAGGGTCAATGCTGACATAGCATTTTGCTGGTTTCTGTTGGCTTGGCTGGATAAATTTCATGCTGTTGTTGTATGTATCTGTTCTTTTGTTTCAGCTCCACTTTGTGGCAATATGTAGCATTTCTCAAAAAATGTTTACATTTTTTGCTTCTCCATATACCCAATTAACATGAGACAACCAATTTTGAGGCATTCGTATACTTCTTTCCCATGGCACCATGGTCAAGTCCCAAAGAGTTTACAAGCATTAAAGGTGGCATGTAGCAGAAGGAAAAACTGGGCTTGTGCATTTTTGTTGCTTCTCTGTAATGTGAGAAAGATTTTTTACGCCATCCTTCCATAACAGGGTTTGGAAGATGTACATAGTTTGGTAGTTTATTCCCAACAGCAAACATAAAAAATACTACGTTTTTGCCGGAGAACTTACCCATGGCAAGAATACAAAATAAAAATGCATTGTTACGTGATCTGTGCTTAGTTTAAGCTAATACATTGTACTTTGCAGTCAGGCAGGATGTCAGCAGGTATGCAGCCACCTCCGGCAGCTCTGCTGGCGGCTGGGGAGCTTTGCTAACTGAGCCCACCTGGTTTTTTTTTCAACCATCAGAACCCATGAATATCAGCTAAGATGTCAGCCCTTAAAAGGGATGTTGCGTTCTGAAACGATGGAGAAAAGGGGAGGAGTAGGGAAGAGCTGGCATTTGCCAGATGTTTATAACAAGCTGAAACAAGAATAGGCCAGCAGTGTCAGGCAAGCTACCCAATAAGGAATCTGAGCAGAAATTATGCATTTTCTCAGTTAATCAGTTTACTGGCATGGGGATCATTATTCAACAAATTCTCCATTCATTCACAGAATTTTTTTTTAAGGGAAAAGCATCTGCCTTGCTCACACTGAGCAGCACCCACCAGCCTCCTCCCCTCCTCCTCGGGGTTTGTTATTTTGCGCTTTCAGGCACAGTTTCCCACATCACAACGAAGCAAATGCAATAGCACAACCCCAACATGTTTATTTCCCCCTTGCAGATAACCTTCAAAAAGCCGAAACATTTCCTCCGGCATTGGGATATGGAGCTTTCTTTTCCGATTGCGCTTTTTTTTTTTTTTGGTCTTTTTAATTCATTTACGTTATTTCTTTTTAACATGCGGTTACAGAGTCAGGCACCGCGAGCACTGTACCTTGTGGCCTCACTTTCTTTTCCTGCTTTTTTCCTCCTCCGCAGATCCCTCATCCCGGCAGCACTGATCAGTCCCATACTTCCATGCAGCAAGGTTTGCACGTCCCTCACCCCAGCAGCCAGTCAGGGCAGCCATTACATCACAGCGGGCCTCCCAGCCAGCAGTCCCGGCAGCCGCCCCCGGCCGCTTCTGGCAACCATCCACACAGTGACCTGACCTTTAATCCCTCCTCAGCCTTAGAGGGTCAGGCTGGTGGACAGGGAGCACCTGACATGCCGGAGCCCTCGCTGGATGTAAGTCTGTGTCATACTATCATCTGCCTGCCATAGCGTGTGCTTGACATGGCGGCGGGAGGGCGGGGAGGGCGCGGGGACGGGGAGCCGCTTCCACAGCACATGCCATCGTCTCATGCTTGGGTACATGGGTACAGTCGCTGCAGCTGAGGTGACAGGGCACTCCTGGCTTGCTGTGGAAACTTTTCTGTTTTAAGCAGCTGCATGATGTGCCAGCCATATCCTCTTTCTAGCACGAAGGCAGGCATTTCTTGAGACGGCAGGTTGGGCGTCCGCTCAGAGAGATCTCCCCGTCCCCCTCATCGCTGGATGGGGACTCCCGTGTGTGTGAGCCCAGACCCTGAAGCCACCGCAGTGCCCGGATAAGAGGGAGGAGGCGGCCTTGCGCAGTCCGGGGGCGCGTGGCAGTGGGGGTCCGCGGCGGCCTCGCCATGCTGCTCCCCGGCTCGCTGCGGTCGTGCCAGGCCCTGCCACTGATGCTCGGCAGCAAACGTCCCGCCTCCTGATGTGCCACGCTGGCGCTGCAAACAGGAAAGTGAACGACGAGGATGTCTTCTGCCTCCTTAGCCAAGGTTGAGGGCAGCTCATGACTAAACAGAGATAGGCCTAGTGTTACGGCCGTTATTATATTAAAGTAATGTCTCTAACCATCCGCTCGCTAGTGCTGGAAATGAGTTATCTGAGGCATCCCTCTGGTTAACCACCTACCTCCCGAAATTTAAATTTCTTAGCTAGGGTTGGATTTTTGTTTGAGTCATGCGTTCCCATACGTGTATCTTCTGTCTAGTCCAATGTGTGCCAAACAATGTAATTCTCTGAGAGAAGCGTTCACCTCTGTGCCTCAGATTTATATCTGTATTTACTGTTGCTGTGTACATGCATGTTCCCTGTCACATGACAGCCCTGTGCCATCAGGCAGCCTCGCGGAGCGGCGCGAGGGAGGAAGGGATGCTCCAGTCACTGGGAAAAGCTCTCAGTGGAGTAGTGTCTGTCTGTCTACTACAGTGAGGCTGCTGCTGTCACACACCTCGGTCACGGTCACGTCCCTTGGGAGCTAGCTGCAGGTCACGTGGCAAACAGAGGTCTCTGCCCTTAAGGACCCCATATGAGTAACATTAATAGGAGAAAAAAGAATCTCATTTTTTCTTCAGATATTTAAGTAATAAAGCGTGCTGTTATGGGTCAGGCACTCATTCGTGGGTGAAAAGCAAAGTAGGAAAACCTGTACATTTATCATAGTACTACGGGTATCACTGATGGAGACGTTGGACTCAATGGAGACTGAAATTGTCTTAGCTGAATGAGGAGGCAGGTGCTGTACAGTGTGGGGAATGTAGGTCTTTGAAATATCTGTGAGCTCAATCATGATCAGATGAATTATTTCAGTGGGTTTAACTTCTGGTGACTGTGTTGTGGAACCAGGCTGAGCAAGGCACCATGTGGCTGAAACCAAACTGGGGAGTGCACCATGGCTGACCAGGTCCACTGCCTGCTGACAGTCACGACCATTCATTAGTGCTTCAGTGCGATGCAGTCTACGGTTTAACCTGGACAGAAGGATACACCTCATATAGATATAGATGACACACCACGCACAGCAAAGGCACAAGGCTCAGGTGCCTCATTAGACCACTGAAGTGTTCACTTCAGGAGTACTGGGTGCACCTCTCCAAATTCTGCCAAGTCCAGCACATCCCCATAGTGTCTGCCCCCTCCGCCACCCCTCCATCCCTCCCTTCTGCTCCAGCTCTGCGCCCTTAGCACCCAGCCAGTCCTGCTGCGTCCTCGTGTTTTCACACCGGCTATGAGGGGCAACCACAGGAATCCCCACGCACCAGCTGCTGAGCTGCAGTGCCAGCTCCAGCTCCTGACCTGTGGGCCCTGCGTTACACTGGCCTGCACGTGGGGATTTAGAAACACACTGGCATTCTGAAATTCCCTTCGTGTTTTCAGAATTTCCTCCCCTTTGCCCCTTTTCCCCCTTATACTATGCTGAAATATGCCTTAATTAGCAAAAATCAGATGGTTCTGTTTTGGGGGTCCTAGAAACATTTTAATCCTGAATTTTTGCCATTGCTTCATCATACGAAAGACACTCAGAACTTAGAAGACCTCTTCTTTAGAGATACTGAGCATATTGTTTAAAACTTTCACCTTTCTAAAAATAAAAATCCCCTGTATTCAAGAATGAGTCTCAGAGACATTATGTTAAATTTTTAAGAATCGAGTTGGAAAATCTGTGGAATAAATTCAACCATTTTTTACTTTCTAAACATTTGGTGGGGCTGCAGTTTTCTTTTGGTCTTCTGTACTAGGTATTCAGAAAAAATATGATAGCAGGTGAAATGTGTTTAAAAGCCTTATATCTTTAGTCTAGTGCTATGACAACAGCAGTTTAACTGTGAATAAAAGGAGGAGGTGTTTTAAGAAAACATTCCTTCTGGGACATTTTGTTTATGTAAACTTGACATTTTTGTATTTTTTTTTTTCAAAATGCTTAGGAAGTAATAAACTTCCTTCTACATTTCATGTATAGCTTAAAAATATGTTCATCCATTTAACATTAGAAGATGAAGCTGCATTTGCAGAGGAGTAGTAGCATATAAATACAATATTTGCATGCTAAATGTGATGCAGTCAAGCTTTTAGTTTTATAGTATTTGAAAACACAGAACAACTTAAAATGAATTTCTCATACCTACTGTTACATCAGTCCATGTTTTTCTGTCTTGGCCTTAACGCAATACTGAATATAAAGGGAGCTTATTACAAACTCTTCCCTGTCATTTTTTAAATATGACACTTTTACTTTTTACCAAGACCTGGAGAGATGCGGAGTAAACCAGAAATCATTGCCGTTTACAAAACCCAGTAGTTAAGGTTTGCTTGTTACCTGTCAGAACAAAAAGAATCTGAGTGATGCTTGGAAAAATAAAATTTTCTATTTGAAACACAGTATTAGTAAAAATATAAGTAAAAGAATTGCAGCTATTCCTTTTGATACTTTAAAACATTGTGGAGAGATCAGTGCATCTTCTGTTGGATGGGGTGTTATACCTCTGACCCTTTAAAATGTCTCAAATTGTGTGTAATGCTGTAGTTGAACAAGCACTTGAACCACCATCAACTGTCAATGCCAGGGAAAGAAAAAGGACTCATCTACCTGCCATGTCACTCCTCTCCCAATAATCCTCCTCAGGGATTTTGGTGATTTTTTTTTTTTTGGTTGTTCTTTTTTTTGGTCTGGGTTAGTTTTAATCCTCAGCAGGTTCCTGACCCCGCTCACTGCCTCAGAAAAAACGTCAGTGCACAGAGGGATCGGGGTGACTCAGTGTGAGGAAAGGACAGGGCTGCCTCCTTCCATAGGGATGGAGGCTTAAAGCAGTCACCACGCTACCGTGTGTGAGTCAGATATACCAGGCGTTGTTGATCTGCTTCAAAGCTCAAGTATGTCTTATTCAAACTGCATGGTTCAAGTTTCTGTTCGGTGTTTTATATGAAACTAACATACATAACCAGCATTTATCAAGATGGTTTTTTCAGCATCGCTAGCCAGGAAATAAACTTCGTTTATTGATGAGCTTTGTGATGGGGAAGTTGATTGAGAAACCCTAATTGCGATGATAATGTAATTCATAGGTAAAAATTGAGTAATACAGACTTTCACAAACAAGTGGATACTACATAAACTTAGGGTGTTAGGGTTACTGCCTTCAGATTTATTTGGATACATTTGTATGAAAGCCAGTTTCCAGGAATGTGTGGTGTTTAATCCCTTTTTTTCACAAATGTATTTCTATTATCTGTAATTTTCCTTTTATCTTTATATTTTATAGCTGCTTCCAGAACTTACAAATCCAGATGAGCTGCTTTCGTACCTGGATCCTCCTGATTTGCCAAGCAATAGCAATGATGACCTTCTGTCTCTCTTTGAGAACAACTGAAACTATGTGTATTCCCCCATCCCTTTCACTTGTTCACACGTGTGTGGCTGCACAGCGAGGAATCTTAACACTCCTTTTCCACAAAAGAAGAAAAAAAAACTCACAAGTTGATCCGATGGTGCACTCCCTGCTTTCTTCATCTTGGAACTGCTTTTGTCAGCTTCAAAAACTGCGAAAGTGATGGGAGAAAAAAAAACACAAAAAAAATGCAGTAATCTCAGTCTGCTGTGCTACACATCACAACGAAGCATAGACAGTTGTGCAGCTATTGGAAACCCCGTTTGTTGTTCATCCTATAGAGAGAGAGTTCTGTGATAAACATAGTGTGAATTATCTTGGCAAAAACAAACCTTGGCAAGGGAAGAAAAGGCAACAAAATGGAACTGTCTTTAATTGACCTGTCTCAGAGTGTCCTTCCAACGCATGTTCTTCCATTTTTTTGAAACTGTATCTCCCTCCACCCCAATTCCCCTCTGTTCCCCTCCAACCACAGGTTTGTGTTGGAGTAATTGTCCTGGCCACACACAAAAACACAAACACATACAAAGCTCCAAAAAGCACAAATCATACAGTAAAGTGGCAAAGATAGGGAAGAAATACAAGCCCGTCAGAGGGAGACAGCAGTTTAGTAAGTCTTCAGTAATGGAGTCCTGAGCATCTCCAGGCTGCAGCCAAGTGTGTTTGGATTTATAAAAGTGCAGGAATCTTAAACACCTCTTTGCAAAGGATTCCTCTGTTCAAACACACAGATTGGAAACACACAGGAAAAATAAAAAATGTTTTCAATGTTTAGGGTTTCTTTGTGGTTTTGGTTTCAAATCAGTACCATTTGTGGCTGCGTTAACACCCAACTGTTGAGATTGTTCTAACAGGTCTTTTTGCCATGTATTCCATACAGAATGGAAAAGAGAGGGAGGGGGGAATGCAAACCAAAATACTCTTGATTATTACCTACAGCCTTTGGCTTCCTGAGTGTTTGTGTCACTGTTTGTATTGCACAATACGTGGTAAGACAGGCTGGGTTGAAGGCAGATAGGAAATCACTGCGGGATGGGGGGAGAGTAACATCGCTATCTGCATAATTATATTTAATAATCAGCTTGAAAAGGGGCATTGAAATTGGACAGACATCTTACAGCTTCCTTTTTGTTTTGCTTTGTGTTCTGTTTTCATGACTGTTACAAATAATTCAGCCTTTTTTGTTTCTCCTCCTTCAGTCTCTTTTTTTAAACTTTAGCTGCCAGGAAGAGATTGTTCTCACGAAGGAATGGGCATGGGGAGAAAAAGTAACTTGGTAGATTGCTGCTGCCCTCAAGAGACCCTGATGCCACAATCACTGTCTTGCCCCTGTGATCCGTGCTTCTCGTGTGGTTGCTTCTCCTGCATGAGCTTCCTATTGCTTCTGTGCCCATTTCTGTGCTCTACATCTCTCTCTCTTTCTCTCTCTCTTATAAATTATGTACAGTAGCTGTGTAAGAAGTGCATGTGTGCCAACTTTGCCCTTGTGGTGCAACATTTCAGCTTTTGCCCACTGTACAGTTATTGTTTTAGTTTCTTTTTGTTACTAAAGCAAATTTGACCCCACTCCTTTCCTCATCCCAAACCCAATCCGATAACCTTTATTTGCTCGCCACAATGCATTTTAAACTTAAGTGCCAGACAAAATTTTGTTTGTTCCTGTCTGTTTGATGAGATAGTTTCCTAGCCCTTTGTGTTTAGTTAGCAATGCTGTAAATGGCATGCTATGTGCTTACAACTCTGGATTTGCTTTTCTCACCAAAGTCATATTTGTAAATTCTTTGCGGTTTTTGTTTTATTTTGCTCTTTGTTAACGTTTCCCACTACTGCTGTACATGCGTCGTGATATATATATGCTAGTCAGCAGCACCTTGCTGTAGATATTAAAGGAAATGGCGGTTTAGTTCTTTTATTTTCCGGTAGGAGTAATGAATCTATCAAACATATTACGTAGAGATGGTCCCACACTTATATTTTTCCTGTTTCAAGTTTTTTTAAGAAAGGCGCTGTTCATTATGCAAAATCAATTATTTTAAGAATTGCTATTGTAAATATCTTTGTGAATATTTTAGTATTGTCTTTGATAATATTCAACATTTTCATGATCTGGTTATACTTTTGCTGGTGTTTTTAAATATCCTGTCTGAAGAAAAATATGGGTCCTTTTTTAAAAAAAAGAAAATTGAGGGTTCTTTAACAGAACAAGGGAGTTTTTTTCTTCCCCCTCCCCCCTCCCCCCCATTTTCTTTTGATAAACTAGTCCAAATTTCATATCCATTTGCATGATGAATGAATTGATATGTCAGGCAGTACCTGGACAATCAGGGCCCGGCTCTGTCATGGAAAAACAACAACAACAACAACAACAAAAACACCACCTAACCAACTGATGTTCACTGACTGTGTGGGTACTTGTGGGCTGGTAACGGCAGAGGTTTTGTTCCTTTGCCCAAGTGAGCAGAACACCTAGGACCAGCTGTCTGAACAGGTGAAGACGCACTAAGGCAAGCAGCGAGTATGTAAGGTACCATATTTATATCACTGTACTGGTGTCCCAGCCTCTGAAGCTGGGGCACTCTAACACGTAGGGATGTTGGTGGGCGGGGGAGGGAAACAGTATAGTATATTTTATTCTGCTTAGAAGTGTCTTTTTTCTTATGTAGGCTTGACAACCTGTAGAGGATCTCTGCAGAATATTAAAGATACCTTGGTATAATACATGGTAATTTGGTTGTGGTGTGGCGCTGCTATCACACAACTACTAGAAAAAACCGTTCTTCAGTTACAGACGTGTTTTGTAGCCGTTTTACTGTAGTACTTTTCCCCTGTATTTTTGCTGCATTGTTTATATAGGTATTGAAGTCATTTGCAGGGGTGGCTAATGATAAACTGATGTATGCCCTTAGAGTTTGGTTTTTTGTTTTGTTTTGTTTGTTGTTTTGTTTTGTTTTGTTTTGGGGGGAGTTTCGTAAGCCATAGGTTTTGGAATAAAGAAGATTTCTCACTACTAGTTGGAATGGGTTGCTCGGATTTTTTTAATTAATTCTATTTAATGTTCCACCCTCTATTGTTTCCTGAGCAGCTAAGTTAGTCACCTGAAGTTATTTTTCTCTTAAACAAAACATTAGTATTTTAAACCAGGTGTGTTAAGGATTGACCTTTTGCTAACTGGTAGTATTTAAAATGTATCATTTGAAAGTACCTGTTGGAAAGAATAAAGGGAAAAAACTCCACAGATATTAGCAATATGTTTGGAGCAGTGTTTGCATCTGCTTTGTACAGTAGTAGAGCATTAAAGTTGATGGTTGACATTTTTAAACTTAGAGAAACGTTTGGTTTCCAAGCAGAACTTAAGAGATAAAATATGATTTTTACCCATCACCCAAATGTTGGACATTTGAGACAGTTTTAAAACTATGTCAGCTAAAATCAGGTACTGTATAGTGGATTCAGTATGAAAAAGCTTCTAAATGAAAATTTAGTTATTTTTTTATCTGTTCACTGCCATATTAAAGTTTAGAGAAAAAAACTAGCAAATAGGGTAATCACAGTCATTTCTTTTAAAGCTTAATTATTATATGAAATTCCAGTAGTACTTTTATTCTTCTTTTTTGTTTGTTTACTTTTTAATTGTTTCCCTATGGAAGTTCATCTGGGAAAGAACCCACAGAGATCTACAGTTCTGCTGCCAAGACATTATTATAGGACTGACAGATACACGCCAATGTCTGCAGTGGAGACTCAAGGGACATCTGTACATATGTAAATGACAAATAGAGACATGTTAACAGAAATGCATTCATTTTCCTTGGAATGTGCATTGTTTTTATTTCGCAGGAAAAAAAAAGCTTGAAGCTCCATCTTATGTGGAAAATGAATCCTGTTTGTTAGCGTTTGTGGAGTCTCAGCATTTGTTTCACTTTCACTTCTGTAATATACTCTGATCCTTCGTTTTGTTTTATCTACATGTAATATTTAGCTTACGTGTACTAGTCTATCACCTGTGTATTTTTAGGGTGCTACAGAAATAATGAAGAAAAATAAGGGGATTAAAAAAAATTGTAACCAAATTCATACTTTGTACAATTTTTGATATCACGATCAGAGGAGAATTAAAAAAAAAAAATACAATCTGAAGTAACATGCAAAAACGGCCATTGTCTTTGTTTGTACATTGTATGTACAGTACAATGCAATCATTTCATACTTTAAACTGGTCAGAAAAAATAATTGTGATTTTTAGTCTTGCAAAACTGTATGTAGTTAGATGATGTGACAACCTAATATTTATCTAATAAATATGTATTCAGATGAAACCTGTATATTAGGTGTTCATGTGGTTATTTTGTATTTAAAGATCAAATTATTTGACTATTGCTAGACATTTATATACTCTGTTGTAACACTGAGGTATTCTCATTTGCTCATGTTAATTTTTTTTCCTAAATAAATTTGCAAAATTAAGGTCTGGCTAATTGGCAGCTGCTTTGTAAATTTTCAGTTTCTTTTTGAAACACCCCACTTCCCCTTCTCCCTCCCTGGTTCGTGTGTTAATTTGAAAGTTATTTGTGCAAGATGCCACTTGTCAGGGAGCAGGACTTGCTACAGGAAGGGAAAAAGGTGTGAACCAGGGTGGAAGAGACACGGACTAAGAGATTTACTGATAGGCACAGGATCACGTAGGAAAAAAGACCCTGACATGAAATTGTATCGGTGACTTGCAGTTCAGTACATAGGGTACTGCATACCACCTAAACACCTAACAATTACTTTGAAATGAAATCTTTGCATGATATGAATAACACAAAAGGAGTGCTTGTCTCTTGTGTTGACATGTGTGTTCTGAAATGCAGGACGACTGTCTAATCCTTGTGGAGAGAAGGCGTTAGCGGAGGGATTAACCATCCAACACAGCAGACTTAGCTTTCTCTTTGTTCTGAATTTTCGTGAATTTGATTATTTTTCTTTTACTGGAGTCTGTCATTAAAGTGAAATTAGTGACTTTGGCAGATGACTAAAATCAGATTTTTTTAAAATGTATCCCCATCTTAAAGCTGAAGGACTTGGTTTCAAAATGCAGCCTTTCGGTATGAAGTCTGCTTAATTTCTCTGCACGTTGAACAGCAAGCAGGCTGAATCATGACTCAAGGAGCGTGCACAGGCCACTATCAACAGTGGTGGCACACACAGCTCCTTTCCTGGCAGAGTTCCACACCCGTAATTAGCCACAGTCACAGGCTAGGCACTCTGCATCTAGGGACTTGTTTTTATAGAGAATTACAGAGTATCTCTGTATTTGTATATTGCATTTGCCGAAGTGTTTAGTTTAAACCCCTGCTTCAAATGCATTCAAATATATAGGAACAACCTAACCATTTCAGAATATGAGTGTCTGTCTACACATGGTTGTAATTCAGACACAGCAATTACCCCAGAAGGACAGAGGTCCCTATTGTTGATTGAGATACACAGAAGTAGTTATGGATATGTATATAAAACTAGACAAGGTATTGATTTTCTCAAAATTGGGAAAATTAATTTGTTTCTGCCTTCTTTGCTGGCACTACCAATTAAAATGGTATTTTAGGATAAAGTAATAAAACTGAGTTACAATGCACTCAGTAATGAAACAGAAAAAAAAAATCCACTCCAGCCAATAATTAATGTTTTTGTGTTTTTTGGAAGCTCCCAAGAAGTGTCAGTGAGACAGTGTGCAAACCTGCTTCGGCACTGTGAAGATGGAGACAAGTATTTCTGTACGAAGAGCTCGAGTGATGTCCTTAAGTGCTGTATGTTTTTCAAGCTTACTTGGAAGTCTGGGAAGACTATGACAGTTTTCCAAGTGGAGTTTCTCCCAAATGCCAACCTGTGGACTCCAGGATAGGTATGATGTGTACATGCGGCTCACGCTGGTGTCTCCTGTTCCACCCTGTGGCAGTGTGTCCATGTGTTGTTCACTCATCCTGTGGTTCCAGGCAGCCCCATACGGGAGTATCTATCTATGGCTTCTGTGCTTATCGAGGTGCATCACTGTTGAACAACCTCAGAACTCTCTCATGTCCCTATGTTTTTTCTCTACTCTTCCTAATCAGTATGGATCTCTGAATGCACATTATTTTGTTTGTGTGTGCTGTATTATTTTGCCATGCACTTCATCGTGCCTTTTATAGGAGCAGGAGACAAACTATAAGAAACATGGAAGCGGAACCACCCATTTGTTTTCTGTTTGGACAGTGGGAGTGGAACTCCTGCATGTAAACAGAGCTGCTTTCTTTCCTTTAAAGAAGTAAGCTAGACAGCGTAGAAGAAGTTGTGCAACTCTTACTTAATATGCTATATATAATATTCTCATTTGTTATCCTTCTTTGTCTGTTACCCCTTAAAACTAATTAACGTTTGACATTTGCGTGCCTTGTCTTTTACTTGTTTGTATTTTTACCTAGAACCTGCTTCCCTCTTATCTGCTTAAATTCCAAGAATGTCCAAATCCTCTTGTAGTGTGAATTTCCAGTCATGAATGATTACCTTTCTCTTTCACATTTTGAGTTATTACCAGCGTATCACCTTATTACAGTTTTCCATTGTCTCTATCACTGAAATCCTGCCAACTCCATGTAGGATATTACTCCTGATGTCTGTCATTGTGTCAATGCCCTACTCACATTTGTTCCCCCTAAAAGAAACAAAGGACAGACCTCTGCATCTTCTGCTGAGGTATCGTCTCCATCAGCGTACAGAATTTTCCAGAAGAACATAGAACTAGTCTATAAGGAACCTAATCGGTTACGCAATTTCATTTAAAAAGCAAGCAGATAGCAGTTATGGCATGGCTCCTACAGGGCGTTAGCAAACAGCTTGGTATGGACGGACTTGCTGGGTTGCTTGCTATATAGCTCACCTGCATTTCCAGGAACTCCTTGCCTAAATTGTAACAACTGGTTTTCTGCTGTTTAAATCCATCTTTGTGTTAAAAATATTCTTTTTTTCTAAATGTGTGGAGTAGAAGAGATTAGGCTCTTTCCTCTCATTATTGAATATATCTGCATGGTTTGTCTAGTATCTTTCCAATTACTAACCTCACTATATTTCTGATAGATCCAGTTATACACACACAGTTAGCTTCTCTATAGTATAGTATATACCAGTTTTTAAATACACTGGTTTCTCTATGCTTTTTTTGGTTTTACTGGATATCCTAAGAGTTTCAGAATTATGAATTCTATTTTTCCTCCAGGTCAGAGTTTTGAATGATTATATTTTTAATTGAATATTACAACCTAGACTTTCCAGTTTGCCCACAGTTGTTTTATGATGCTGTTCTGGAGATTTTGTTAAACTGTTCTGGCAAGTTTAGTTTCAGTTGTCACCCTGTTCACATATCAGCATATTGATTATTGTGAAAATGGAGAAAGCTAGTTAATTTCAAAAAAAAAAATTGAACTGGTTAAATGCTAGACATGGTGCTGACTTCCACTCCATGGGATAAAGCTGCTAAAAGCTGCTTGTGATGAGTATTTCCTGAGCAATTCCATTTTCAGTAGAAGCATCCCAACCCCCAAACTCATCTTACTCATTCAAGACAGAGTAGCATGATTAATCAAGTCTAAAAGTAGTTCAGATACTTTTACTGTTTTACCTGTTTCTCAGACCAGAGATGGTATTTCGCAGGTAAACTGAACTGATCCTTGTAGGTTTCAAATTCTGTGTTACGACTGAAAAGTCTGTGTCTTGGAACACAGGAGGACTCCCATAACTTCTGCCATACCTTAATAGTTTCATTCACAGGTATGCAAAGCACCTCCACAGCCACCCACAGACAAATGGCCTACGTGGACATGCTGCTGCCTTGTAAATCCCACTCGGAGTGATAGCGGCATTTCTTCTGTAGCCTAGAAACATACAATTTAAATGTCCTACATGCCTTGCCAGCCTGTTGTGAACTATCCATAAATGTTCATCAGCCATCTCTGGTGGTGTGTGAACGACCTTTTGGGAAGCTGTCGGCAGCTGCAAGGTGCCCTGCGCGTCACGTGAAGGCACCGTGTGATCTGACATACTAGCAGCGAGTGCCCATACATTATGCAGGGCGACTGAGTAATGAATTCCAGGCAAGCAATGTCACTCCAAACTTCTGAAAGGAAAATGCTAATCATGGCTGTAAAGAGCATGAGTGGATTGAGGTTTTTCTTGTATGACTATTTGTCGGTAATTAGTATGAAATCATATGGGGAAACTCCCCCTTTATGTACAGTATGTGCTGCAGAGAAGGTTCACGTTGTGAGCTGGGTTACTACATGTTCCTAAGAGGAAACCCTGAGCAGGGGAAATGTTTATTAGCATTTTTTCTTTTTATCTATAAATGTACCTGTGTGGCTACTCTATGTGCTTTGCGCTCTTGTATGATTTAATTTCACGCTGCACTCAGTATAATGGAAAGGTCTTTCACCATCTCCCCCACTCTAGTCCCCATTCATAAATAAATGCATATCACAGATAACAGCATAAAAATCCTTCTCAGCTCTCAGCTGAACTTCTAGCTTACCCAAAACCTTGAAGAAAAAAATTGTGCTGAGTGTTTTCAAGTGCAGCACATCCTGGCTCTGCAGATGAAGGGTGGAAGTGCCCAGTGCAAATTCCTGCTCTCCCCACTTTACGTTGAGTCCCTGTATGACCTCTCCCTCTACCAACAGCCTGGGTTAGTGGAGTCCTTGAGATAACCAGGTCCCAGATAGACAAGGGTTCTTACATGTTAAAATCAATACCCTAGCAATTTCCTGTGTCACTGAATATCAAGCAACGTTCATGTGAAATCCAATTAACAGTAGATTGCAGCAGTGTATCTGAGCTTTTATTTGCATGGTCCAAGCATACAGCCCCATGAAGATCACATCAAAGAAGAGTTGCATTTAGTTGCATTCTTGCTGTTGGCAGGTAGAACATGTGATCTTGCCACAGCTACCAAGATCAATCCAACAAGAGCAATCCAGGACTGGCTGATACAAGTAACCTACATTCCTGTGTCACAGACAAGTAGGTGTGCAGTAGGACAGATAGAGCCAGGAACGCCTATCATCTTTTTACCAGTGCTGGGGGGTAACACCATTTCAAGCCACTTGGAATCAAAACTCCCAAATTTAAGCCATGTTTCAAGCATTTACTCCTTCTGATGCTGTTGAAAAGTCATGTAACTGCTCTGTTTCCTGCCTGTTTCAGCATAACAGTGGTAAAATTTACTCAGTTACTACACTGTCCTGTTAATAAAGATGTTTAGGTTGTAAGCTATATATCAGTATGAAATACTGTTATTGCATTATATAAGATTCCAGTGCGGGAATTTCTCAGCCAGGACACAAGGGTCCTTCAATAGGTGTGCTTCTAAAAATACCTATTTAGAAACTTCTATTGAAAGGGTCCTTGTTTATCCGTCTTTTAAGACTGGGGGAAGTGAGAGAGAACGAAGAAATCTCCAGTGCTGGTACAGCCTCCTTGATGGCTCTGCTGAAGCCTCTGTCTTGACTTTTGACTGTGCCAGCACATTCAGTTGCTTACCCTGCATGGCTCAGGGATGCCAGGTGCACTCATTTCCTAGCCAAGCACTGCAGGATTTCAACAATGAACGTATCTTCAAACAGATCTGTTCAATGCTCCTCTAAAATCACTTCACTTCACTGAGCTAGCTCTAGGCCTCATGTTCTAGTGATCCAGGGTGGTCTTTTGACAGACTTTTTAGAGTACTTTTTTCTATCTTTCTTGGAAAATGACCTCTGTGTAACTCACAAGTTCCTCTCATACTGTCTGTATGAGTTTTAATTCATCTGACTGTACAGGAATAGAACATAACGAGCGATTTAGTGATTTTATTCCGTAAGCCTAGAGATAATTTAGCCTACGTTCCCAAATAAAAAATCACTTCTGTGAAAGAAAGCAAATTGTTTTGCTTCTCACAAAGGCCTGTAAATGTGGAAAACTGCACTGTTTGTTCTACCAAAGATGCCTGTGAACTCTTAGCAAAACAGTTCAAAGCTGGTGTGTTTCCCAAGCATGAAATTAAGACGACACTTTCTTTTGCTCATCTTTTGTCTTGTTTATTAAATAATAGGCCCTTCAGGGCCAGACCTGTCTCTTATTACAGGTACGCACGGAACTTATTAACACCTAAGTACTAATTTTGGTTTGGTCTTCTAGTGGCTACTACAATTAAAACAACATTAAAAAGAGTGGTTTTTTTTCTTATGGTCACCCAAGAATAAGCAGATTGATGACTAGATTAAATGAAGTTATTATTTCCCAAAATGGACTAGTAGCTGAGAGAATAAAGGCAACTGGAAAATACATACTGATTTAGCTACTATTTAAAAAAATACCATAGCTGGTAATCATTGTACAAAATAAGCAGATAATTTGCAAGTTCATATGCAGTAAGAGTCTTGACAGCTTCTTTCTTAATGCACCAGAAGCGTGTGTGCTTTCGTGCTCGGAGCTGTACGAGAATGCATCCCTTTTCCTCAGTCAGCGGGCTCCTTTTGTAACTTCTCTAGCTCTGAATGAACGATCTCACCATTTCATCAGCAGCGTTTACTTCAGCCTTGTGTTATGAATTGCACAAACACTGCTGAAATTTCTACTGTCCATTGTAAATGTGCAGCTATTTTACCCCAGTTCTGGGAGCAAAAGCACTCATTTTTGTGTGGGGACACATTACTGTTGAATAGAAGATACACGCAGGACAGGATGTCTCGCTGTTAGAACAATGTGTCTTGTGCTCTTGCATACCTTTTCATCTGTCAAGGACCTTTAAGACCTCGGTGTCTACCCTTTGGGTAGAGTATCTCTGGAGTCATGGTAAAAACAAAAAAAACAAACCCTCGCCTAAGCCCCAGCACTTACATGTCAGAAGACAAACATTTCAAGCTTTTACTTATCCCTGTTTTCCACTTGTGAATCTCAGGGATAAGTATTTTCCTTTTGTCTATGATATATGATAGATATCTGATATATTTTCTAAAGCTCTTACTGCTTCTATTGTTTTCCTCTGGATTCTCTCTTAAAAGCCCATGGTGCTGGACACATTTGAGAGACTTTGAAAAATTGCTAATCATCTCCCTTGCCCTACCGATCACTTAGGAGAAGTCTGCTGTTTTCCTAGTGTTATATGCTGTACTTACTATAAACATCAGCTGGAATTTCTCATAACCGAACCAGATGATTCTCACAGGCACCCATTTTTGTGGGTGATGATACTTTATTTAGAATAGTTTGAATGAGAGCTAACTGTGAAGAATTTAAGAAGGATTTCATGAAATTTAGCAACTGAGCAACAAAGTAGCAGTAAAAAATCAATGCAAATAAAGTAATGCAAAAACAGTCCTAACTTTCCATATAAATGGCTCTGTTCACCATTTCAACTTACTAAGATCTGAGGGTTATGGTAAACAGATCCATAAAAACGTTATCTTATATGCTCGAGGCCAGTCAGAAAGCAAATGTAAAAGGAAATATTAGTAAAGGAATACTCCCTTTTACTAAAAGAAAACAGCACTGTGGCACTGAATGTACAAATTCATTGTTTACCCCTCTTTTGGATACTGAGCAAAGATCCCCTTATCTCTAAAAGGATATCATAAAACTGGAAACAGCTTGGAGAAGGGCATTAAAGATGATTAGAGGCACGGAACAGCTTTCTTATAAGTAATGATTGAGTTGGCTGCGACTTTTCAGTCTTGGAAAGAAGCGACTGGGAGGAGAAAAGATGTAGGTCTAAAAATCATGCAGAGCATGACAAAGATGGATGAGACTCAACTTGTCTCCTCCAGTACAAGAAGTAGGGCACATCAGATGAAGCTAATGGGAGCAATATTTGAAATGGATTCTTCACGCAATAGGCAGCAGATCTGTGGAAGGGCAGCTTCCAAATCATTGCCAAGGAAGCTGCTGATGCTCAGAGTTAGGAGAGGTCCAGTGAGTGGAAGCTGTTGAATTGCTATCTCAAAGCTTGCAGCTTGTTAAATTTCGCCCTGATGTACTTCCACTGAATTGGCACGAGGTATGGATCTCTTTGGAGTGCATGCCTGAAAAACTGCGCTCATCTGAGATTTCCCAGTCTTTTGTCATTGTATGTTGGAGTTCCGCCCTGAACTTTGTGGTCAAGGCAGGACTTGACTGACAGCTTTGTGAAGAGTCAGTGAATGCCGTTGACGAAGTCACTTTTAGCTCTTCTTTTTATTGACAGCAAAGAACTTAAATGGGATTGAAAGTTTACTATTTCTCGCAGAGGTGCTGTCCTTGTATGACTGTCATACAGTATTACTCTGCTGTACTACTGTAACATTTGTTAGAGTGACTTAATTTATAGTACAAGTAACATGAAAATTACAGGTGCAGAACTTCTAGGATCACCCTTGGTTTTCTTTTCTTTGAAGTGAGGAATCACCTTAGGAGCTATTTTCCCACATTTGAGGGCTGTAATTTTTCACAAAGGTAGCCTGCAGTACTATAGACGGATTCTATTTAGTTTTGGTGACTTACTGCCTTAAAATAATCTGTATAAAACCATACATCCTATTTAGAACTGTCTCCCTGGAAACCACACTCCCATCTGGGGAGATGGAAGGGCAGAACAAGCAGCCAGAACGGCACCATGTGCGCGGAGCTCAGCTGCGGAACCTCGGCGGTCCGGCCGCGTCCCGCTCACCGCGGGGTCTGACCGCAGCGGAGAGCGCCAGGCCTGCTGCCTTGCCTCCGCTCGGGCGGAACGCCGGAGGCGCGGCACGCTGACGAGAGCTTGCCGCGGAGAACAGAACGGCTTTGCTGGTTTGCTTTCGGTGAAAAAGCTTCGTCTCGCACGAGCCCGGAGGCGTCGTCGGGAGGGCTTCAGCCAGCTTAAAAGCTTCCCGTGACTGCGGGCCCCCGGCTCCAGGGGCTCCGAGGAAACGTGAAAACGCAGCGAGGCGCCACGAGTCCCCGGGAGCGGGCGGGAGGGCAGCCCCAGAGCCCCGCACGGCCGGGGCCAGGAGGCCCGCAGCCGCCC
>VXAL01019891.1:1051236-1061582 GCA_013399475.1 Chauna torquata | reverse complement strand
CTGCGGGCCTCGGCGTCGCCTCCCGCCCCGCTCCTGGCGGGCCCCGGCTTCTCCTCTGGGCCTCGGCCGTTAGCGTCTGGTTCTCCGTCTTCGGGTTTGTGAGGTTCTGCCCCTTTTCGATTCTCTCCTTTAAATTAACTGAACAGCTTGCACCCCGGCGCGTAGGTGAGCACGTACAGGTGTTGTAGTGCCCGTGGTTAGCAGCTCGTGGGGGTTCTCTCCGAAAAGGTTCGGCTTGAGGCTAGAGGCCAGTTCCTTTTTCTTCGTTGAAAGCGTATAAATTAATTGAACACTCGCGCTTGAGCCGGTCATAGGTGAAAATATTGCTGTGTAAGTTCCTTATTCATCAATAAGATTTAGTAAGTAGCTGGGTGGTGTTACAAAGACAGCACTTAGTGTGTATCTTGTGGCAACGTTTCATTTCCACGTTAAAGTTTTCAAGTGTGCCTAATTTACAGAAAATCTGAATGAATTGGAGCGTTGCCTTAAATCTTTGGCCAAGTTGTGGTTAGATTGTGCTGCAGGTTATAGGCAGCTGAGGAGAGCGTCCTAGGGAAGGAACATCAACTTCTTGCCACAGCCACGCTGCCTGTAGGTGTCTGCTGCTGGCTGCTGCCGCCTTGTGTGGCTAGGCGGCCTTTGGTCTGACCTGGTGCAGCCACGTTTATGTCACTTTTCCCAGCTGATTATAATAGCGTTATGCTTTTAGGATGAGTTTAAAAATAAAAAAAAAGTCGAACTAGTCAAAACCAGAAATCTTTGCCAGTAATGAATGTGTATGTAATGTTGTGAGTCAATTTTGATATGCAGTTTCTGTTCTTTTTCCTTTACCTTTTCATAAGGTTTCAACAGAGCACTTTGTGCTGGGGAGATTTTAATCTCTCCAATTGTACCCAAAGAGGCTTTGATCCCTGAGGTCCATCTTAAAGATTCTTCTTAGTTATTATGTTGATTAGAGCAGTTTTTAGACATTGCTCAAGTTTAACTGGCCAAAATTTGCATAGGAAAGGATGCTGTTAATTTCCAGCCAAATACTTGGAAAGTCATGGATTTTTGGGTGACTTGGGATTTCCGATAGCTCGCATTCGGGTAAGAGGGTTCAATTGTACCAGCCTGCCATGTAAAAGTTTTTTCTGTGTATGTAAAAGCTGACTAATTTTTCTGTTTATTTTTCTTCAACAGCTGAAAGCTGACATCGTTCCAAAGACAGCAGGTAAGGCATCATCTTGAGAATTTCATACTTAAAATGGCAGGAAGAAGAATATTCTATTACTTTATGGAAACTATTTCTATCTTCCTTCCCCATTTGTTACATAGAAAAATATGTTCTGAACTTTGTCAGAACAGTGCTGGTGATGGGTTATAGTTGTTTGTTGTTTCAAATATTTTTGTTTTGTAATTTGTGTGAAAGACAGTACAGGCCTTACGTTGGGTTATCAGTGGTGAATAAATATGTGTAAGAATGAATTGCCTTTCATTAAAATCAAACCACAAAACAAATGGAAAGGGTAAACCACAAAGGGATGGTGTTCTGCTGTTAGGGTTTCCTAGCAGCATACAGGGTTTTGTTTTCTTTGTCACTAGTTGATCAGTGCACCCAGGTTACAAAGTTTATGTTTTTCCACATGCTTCCTTCCTCATCTGCTAATTTAGTGGTTCTGAAAAACTTGTAGTTTTCTTTGAGTTCCCAGTAGATGAATAGCCTAAGGAAAAGCATCATCTCCACAGTTAATATAGAGAACAAAGGCATAAAATGCAGAAAATGAAATCTTTAACTCCAGAGTGATGGGGCCTGGGGGGTGTAGTTAAGATGTAACAGCAAAATAAAAGGGCAGTGTGAGGGAAAAGGGTTGTGTTTGCACCCTGTTCTGAGGCTAGACAAGCTTTGTTTCTGTAGCTTTATAGCAGAGTGTTTTTGAGGATGAACACAATCAATTGATAATACCTTAAAGATATACATTTTTTTGAAGTATATAAACTTGGGACCTAGTTAACTTAATTGTGTTTGATTTTACTATGTATCACATATGGAACATACTATTTCATGCTTTGTGTTCACAGAAAACTTTAGAGCTCTTTGTACTGGTGAAAAAGGATTTGGTTATAAAGGATCCACTTTTCACAGAGTGATTCCTTCGTTTATGTGCCAGGTAATGGGCTTTTTTTTATTTTTTACTTTTGCTATTAAAATAATATGTTATTTATGTATTCTTAGAACCACTTAGACCAGTAGTAACATTTTGAGTGGCTCAGCTCTAACCTTTGCTAACTACAGAATGAAGAAGTGGCAGTGTGGCTTGCATTTCTAATCTTTTTGCTCTAGCTGTTGCTTAGTGTGTCTTTTGTACAAATAAAAGCAAATTATCTATAGGCTGTCATAAAAAACTGGCTTAAAGCATTGTGCTTTTATAGCAGCGTACTTAAGTATGGGGCGTATTTGGTGAATGGTGCTTGCTTGGGAGCAACGTTTGTGGGTAGAATTACAAGCAACCTTACATTCTAAGAGAGGTAAGAAAACAATGTGTCCATTCTTTTTTCTTGGCATAATTTGTTCACAGTAAATCATGTGTTTCATGGGGGAAAAAAAAAAAAAAAAACTTTTGTTTTCTGAAGGTCTCCCTAATATGGAGGGGAGGAGGGAGCAAAAAGGATTGGTTTGGATAAATTTTTGGGATGGTACACCTGAAGTGGATTTCCTTTTTATTTAAAGTGTGCCTTTTAAAATTTCAAAATGAAGTCCATGTTAGCTTTTTCTTTTTTAAGCCTTTTTGAAAGCTGTTTTTCCACTGCACTTGGCAGATAAATAGGATTTCTGCTGCTGTAGTGCACTGGATTGTATAATTCCTGGTGGTCCTCTTGTCCCTTAGAAGAGATCCCCTCTTCCCTACATTTCAGCAACATTGCGTTGTAGAATGGCTTTGAAAACAATTTGAGACAAAGGTCATAACAAGTGGGCTTTCTTTATTAACTGATGACTGTGGTGGTCCCCCATCCTCCTCTCTTCTTTTTCTTTTTTTTATTTGGTAAAAATACAGCTGTCTGAACAAGAGGCCCTCATCTTAGGACCGATTTCTACTAAGCGAAGGGGTACAGGTGTGCTGTCAAGGAACTAATTTCTTGCCTTTGAAATGCAAACTCAGTTTTTGTGGTGCTGACAAAGGGACAAAATTTAGCAGTCTTGCTGGGGTCAGAAATACATAAAATATAAGAAAAACAGAAATCCTACTCTGAGTTGTGTCATTCATTTGTGAAGTTCTGTGTAATCTGGTCCTCCTTTGTCCCCACAAATGCACCTGAAATGGAGATACGAGGTGCTTGACTCTGATACACCAAGATGATGAATTAATGTTTAGGAATTACACAGCAGTCCTTACCGAAGTGAAATATTGTCATAGGTTTCCAAATATTTTTAAGCAGGACAAAACAAGCAAGAGGCCTTTCCCCTTGTTGCGATGGAGTGTTCCTATGATTCAGGCAATTGGTATGCCTAATTGGAGTTCATCATATCCAGATGATGGCTGTGACTTGGTAATTAAGATGCCTGCATATGGTATACAACAGGCAAAGCATACTTGTGGGATTGCATAGGAGTTGCTGTAGCGTAGCCTATAGAAGATTGCTCAAGGTGCGAATGGAAAGGTGAGTATTGTGTGAAATGCTTGTTAGGTATGAGTTCTGGTGTGCCACCATGAGTAGTGGAGTTTCTGGGAGAGAAGTCAGCAGATTGCTGGGAGCAGTGTTTAGTAGCTGTCTTTGGGAGTCGCTGTGGTGGGTTTTTTGTTTGTTAGGTTTTGTCTAACCTAAGAGAGATGGTCATGTCTATGCCAGCAAGCAGCGTGCAGCTGAGGGAAGTGTGGAATGCATCGGATGTAGCACAGGGTAATGACGTAGATGAGAATCTACTGTGATGGTTTCTGTTTTGTTGAAGAAAAATGTACTGTATAAGGGCCTGATTTTGTCGCTTGTTTTCATGAGGAATGGCCTCTTCAGTTAAATCTTTAAATTAAAGCAATAAAAACAGAAGTTCTGGATTATGACTCCCAGAGATTATGGGTGTCTTTCACCTTATCTGTCAGTTCACCTGTAAGTTTGTGCAGGGCTATCTAAATCTAGAAAGCAAAGTCATCCTGCTGTACTAAAAGGTACCTGTGTCTGTCCACTTAGAATAAGGGGAGCCTAGGTGGCTGCTCAGTGCTGCATTGCCAGTTCGAGATAATGGAGATCCTGACCAGTATGTATACCTCTTGGGAAAAAGAAGAAGAAAAACAAAAGTGTGTGTGTGTGTGTGTGTGTAAGATTTCTCCTGGCTTGCCTGTGGTTAATGTATTTGGGTATTTTTGCTTTGAGGCCTTGAGGTGTTTCTTAAAATTACTGCTGAATTGTTGCATCACACTTGGGAATAAGACTGGTAATACAGAAGGGTGGTTGTTGGAGCTAGGGATGTCAACTGGAGAACAGCAACAATATCTGAAGCAGAAATTTGCTTTTAGATTTTTTATATCTTCACCTAGTTACATTATTTTAAATCCTCATGTGACCATACTCATTTTTAACCTGAGACTTAAGAAAATTTGCTGATTTTATTACTTTGAAATTAGAGCGGGTGAGTATATTTTCGATAGCATCACTTCTGGTGTAAAATAATGCTTTGTGTGCTAGTAAAGTTAATACCCATTTCTGTTTCAGGGTGGTGACTTTACAAATCATAATGGAACTGGTGGAAAATCCATTTATGGAAGTAGATTTCAAGATGAAAATTTCATACTTAAGCATGTAGGACCTGGTAAGTAAACATTCTTTCTGCCTTCTGATGACTATAATCTAAAATGATGCTTTGTTTATAAAGATGTATTTAAAACATAAAAGCTCCTTTAGATATGTGGGGCATGTGGTAGTTACAGAAATATTACTGAAGTTTAACAATGCATTATCCCTAGCATGTGTTTATTTGTGTGGACTGCTGTACAAATGTAAGTCAGCTTATAACAGGTGGTGCTTATATAAAAGGGACTATGCAAAATAAAATCTGTTTGTTTGTTTGTTTTTTTTTTACTTAGAGATTCTACAAAGATCAAATTACTTTTATTTCCTTTTTTTTGTAAATCAGAGTTAAATTTTTACTGAGATGATTACTGCAGAACTGAAACAAAGCAATCTGGGATTTGTTACCTACTATCTAACACAAGCACATCCTTTTAAGCTCAAATTAAATCCAGAAAAACTAAAGGGAAACGCACGCATAAAAACATCTGATTGAACATCCTAAGTCTCTCTTTTTCTGGATTTTTACTTCCTCATCACAAGAAACTACTGCTGCTGTTGAACCACAGTAGAGGTTACCTGATAATAATTACATACAGGACTTGTACAAATAATCGTTACTACAGTTCTTGCTGTCGAAAGAAGAGAAAGGCTGGGCTGGAGGGAAAAGTTAAAGACAAGAAGTTGGCATTAGAGATCATTTGGAGGTGATGTGACAATAGCATACATCTTCTGTATATCCATCATTAGTCTAAATGTGTAGAAAAAAAATTGTCTTTTCTACTGCATGCTTCTTGTACCAATCTAATAACCTGCTGCCGTTCCAGGTGTTCTTTCGATGGCCAATGCAGGACCCAATACAAATGGATCTCAGTTCTTCATTTGCACTGCAAAAACAGACTGGTAGGTTCTTAGCCCTGCATATCAACCTAATGAATTGATGCCTGGATCCAGAGGGTTTTTAGTTTTCTTAGTTCGTGCTTTTTAATTTCCACGTTGCTAGACTGTAATGGAAAATAGATGGCTTTGTGCAACTTGAAGGAGGAAGGGCTGTGAGGTTAACAAGTAGCTTTACATGCAGTTGATACTACTGTAGACACAGGAAAAAACACCTACAAAATGTCTGAACTTCTCCCCCTTTTGGAGTTGTGTTAGTGCACCTCTGCTTACCTCAGCTTATTCCAGTACTCTGTCCACTGATGTGCAGTTTTCTGTGGTCCAAGCATAAAATGGAACTCGGTGAATCTAATGGTCAGATACAGAAATTTAAAAAAAAAATACCAAACTTAATTAGTTGCCATCAAGTCCTGACCCTAAGTCTGTTTCTTAAGATTCATTCTAACAAATGCAGTATTTGTGCTGGTGACTGAGGGTATGTTAACCTGGTAGAGTGTTTGAGGGGCTTTAGAAGCACGCCTGCAGCGTGTGGCACTCAGACTGGCCTGACTCACTGTGCTTGCCACATCGTAGTTGCAGGTAGAGTAACCTTTCTTCCTTCTGCACTCTAAAGTAAACTGGAAAGTTGCAAGTAATGGGTCTTGGCAAAACAAGGCCTCTATCCCCCACAACACATCTAAGGTCCAGAGCTGAAAGTTTTTCTTGTCACTACAAGTGCAGTTGTTCCTTTCCCATCAGCAGAGCTGATCAGCAGGTGACAGCTATGAAGATCTGCTTACATCCCTTCACTGAGCTCTGTTTGGTTCAGTCTTCATGCTGTTGTTTTAAGTAAATCTGCCTTTGTTATTTCTGTTACAGGCTAGATGGAAGACATGTTGTTTTTGGGCATGTAAAGGAAGGAATGGATGTTGTGAAAAAAATTGAGAGCTTTGGTTCCAAGAATGGAAAGACCTCCAAAAAGATTGTTATTACTGACTGTGGCCAGCTGTCATAACCTTTTGCCCTGCCATTCAGGACAACTTCAATGCTGTGAAAAAGGAATCAAAAAAACAACATTTCTGATCCCATGAGTAGCACGTATGGAGCCATATTTTCTATTTAACTTAGTCTTACTTTTATACTTCTGTTGAATAATACTGACTGAAAGCATAAAATGTTTAATAAAGCAAAAACGTGTTTTAACTGGGCTACCTTGGTAGTCACTGCTGCAGTGATGTGGTAACGAGTCCTGTTGTGTTTTGAAAGAAGTAGTACAGTAACCGAGAGCATATCTGGCTGTCCTGTCAATACCATTCTTAGTATTTGGATGCTTTGGGTGTTAGATTGGTGGCAGAGTTGACAACTAAATGTTCTGTAACTGGGCGATAGATAAAAGATAAATTGAGAAATAGCGTGTTTCCTTTGGTTTCAGTAGATAGCTGTTCTGTCATTTGTCCCGTCATTCTGAAAAACGATACCGACTGGTGCTCTCAAGACTAACTGCAGCAATACCGTCAAGCATTTTCTTTCTCTGTCTCAATTCAAGTCTTTCCAGTAGAATTAATATGTGTGGTTGTGGGTTTTTAATATTAATTCGTTTTTGTAGTCGGATCACTGTTTAAAACTGAACTGTTACTTGCTTCAGCGGAGCAATCTGACGTCTGGGTTAAGAAAACTGCTTTAATATGAGGTAGCCCACTACCAGAGCTCTACCTGTGCAATAAGACCACGAATGAGCCAAGAGATCGTGGAACTTTATTATCCAACAGTGAACTTACTTGAAGTACAGTTCTGCTCTGAGATCTGATTTTGTGAAGGATGCAGCACAGTTCTCAGTAGAGTGGCTATTTTTGCACTTTGCGAATATAATCAGAGTATAATGAGCTTGCTTGAGTGAGAAATGGGTTTTACTGCTTTTCAGTCCTGCTAGTCCTGCAAAGTCAGCCCACCTCGCGTATTACTTGGATTATGGTTTCTTCTCGTGCATCATCAACAGAAGTTAAAACTGGCCACCACGGAATCGCACGGCCTAATGGGTGCAGCAAAATCATTATTGTTGTGGTTTGTGCTTGAGAAGGAAAGAATTCAGTTGATCAGATAAACACGCTTCGTTTGTAGAAACCAGTATGTTTTATGTGGAGTCCTTGAGCAGTAATAGATGTTGGAACCCCCCAGTACCGCTTTTAGAATCGCTAAAGCTCTAAAGCATTAATGCTTGTGGAAAAAAGCACTTGACTGTTTCTGTACGATAATCTTGTTACTGAAGAGAAAAATAAAATGTGATAGCTCTTTTCAACTGTGAATTTACTTCCACTGCATTCTGCTAGTATGTGGGTTTAAAACTTTTGCGCTGCAGTTTTTTTCCACTGGGGGCTGCGTTCTTGTGTGTACATGGTAATACTCCGAGTGTACTTTTACAGAAAATGGAATTGACAAGCTTTCAGTTCTTTCCACTGTAGCTGTTTCATCTCTCTTTGTAGTATTTGGGAAATATTAATTCGTGCTGTTTTGGCTTATTTCAGTTTGATGTAATAATGACTTTTTTGTGTTCTCTTAATTTGTGTGTGAAAAATAATTAAATACAATTCTGGCACAAAAGCAAAAAAGGTATGTTCCTTTTGTAATTAAGACTGGGCAATTACTGAAAGCGGGAATTTGAGGCACTGAAGCCTGTTGTGTTTACCTGGGCTATTCTGTTCCGTCCACTTTGCAATGGGTCTGATCCACAGGATTTCAGAAGCCACACAGTTGTTCTAGAGATACGGCCATGAGGAAACAGGGCAATGGCACTGAGCTTTGCTGCCGTAAAATCTCTGGCTTATTCTATCAGCTGCAGAGATAATGACGAGGAAAGTGTGAATTTACTGGGTGGTGCTTATTTCTGAATTCCTTTTTGAAGAGTTGGAATTTCCAGCTTTTCACTGGACAATTAGGAGAAGTTCCTTTCTTGCTGTGTGATTAGAGATGACGTGAAGAATTTAGTTCCTCCCTGTGTATCCATGGTATTTGTAGACTGGAAAGTCGGGTGAGATGCTTTGCCACGCAGCAGTCCATTTCTCAGACCTTCGTGTTGAGCCTTAAATATGCCGAAGTATTATGCGTGGTATGGTGAGGTGTTAGACATGGCTGTGGCTTTTGCAGAAGCATTTGTGCCCTGACTTCGGAAATACAAAAGCCAACACTTTTCATCAAGGCTCACAGTCTTGGGTGGAAGATAAATATTGAGACGTGCAGACTGGCAATGATTGGTAAGACTGACTGCCGTATCTCAACGGACGGGGCTGGCCCTGGTTTCCAGATACCAGTCCTCTGCATGCTCTTCTCTGCCAGAAGAAAGCCTTTGCTGCCTGGGTGCTTAGAGCAGTGGAACATGAGCCTTAATGCTTTGACAAACTAAACAGGTCAATCTCTTAGAGTTCTGTAAAGTATCATCCTCAAAATGGATTTTTGTGTCGTTCTGCTCTTCCCTCTTTTTTGTTTTTTTTTTCCTTTCCTCCCCCAGTAGCTTTATTTAAAAGGAAAAGGCACTAGAGCTCTGTTCCAGGATAAGTCTTGCAACCTGCACCCGGCAAGAGTATTCCTCTGCTGAAACTACACGGCTACAGCTTGTACTGAGTGCTCCTGAGCTAATTTTAAGAGGTAGCAGTGGTGCCGCAGCGGGTAGGAAGGGTTGCGGAACCTCAGCACGCCAGATGCCTGGCCCTGGCCCTCTGTGGTCTTGCGGCTGTTGGTCCTGGGTAGCTTGTCCACTTGCATGTGCAGCCCGACGTTGGGACTGCACTTCCTGGGTAAGTGCAGAATTCAGCATTTGCTAGTAATTCTCTCCCTGAATCTACTTCTGAAGGCTCCTAAGTGCCTGCCCCTCTCCTGACAGTCCTCTTGTGTCACAAATAGCTGCCGGGAGAAGAGGCTTCTCCCTTTGCAGCCTCGCTCAGTCATTTTGTCAGCTTGAAGGTCATGGGCTGGAACAGGAGAAGTTAGGCAATGCTAGCACTCGTTTGTGACTTCCTTATTCTGGGATTTTTTATTTCATCATGGCAAAATTT
The DNA here is from genome assembly GCA_013399475.1 of Chauna torquata. Classification (NCBI taxonomy): domain Eukaryota; kingdom Metazoa; phylum Chordata; class Aves; order Anseriformes; family Anhimidae; genus Chauna; species Chauna torquata. The sequence goes on along the minus strand of VXAL01019891.1, from coordinate 1,051,899 downwards.
TTGCAGCAATAAACTCTGCCTCGCAGCTCTGTCATGTACAGGAAAGGGCTTTGGCTTCTAAAGTTAATTCAACTACGAGAAAGTGCCCAAAATGACTTCTGAAATTTATTTAGATGTTAAATCCCAAGGGGATAGATACTTTCCTTGTCTTCTACTGGTAAAAGGTATTGATCTTAAAGCAATTCAGAACCTGGTTCAGTGCAGAGCAGCTGAGTGATTCTAGAGGAACTAATATAATTCATGTATATATTAAAAATGTGAAAAATTGCTGCCACGGAAGCTGAAGGACAGCGTGAAGCTTCTCGTCCTCTGCCCCCAGATTCGTTACTTTGGCGCTTCCTACGCAGGAGCGCTGCGGCCGAGCTGCAGTGCTGATGTGTCCTGAGGTGCTCGAGTCCCCGTGCGCAGTGCAGCAGAGCGCTTAGAGCAAGTCTTTGCTTTTCGGTTACCTGAATAAAGGTCCGGTTTAGTTCGCTTCTTGGTTACTGTCACTGGTCGCCACCCGAGCGCCCAAGGGAGCCCTCCCGCAGCAGCAAGCAGCCGCTAACCTGCCTTTCAGCTGCCGCGAACCTGGGCGACGCGCCCGCTGCTGCGCCCCCGCCTGCCCTCCGATGGACGCCCGCGAACGGCCCGGGCGCCGGGGCTCCCGCCGGGCGGCGCCGC